>MU388366.1:0-70725 GCA_022578535.1 Jackrogersella minutella
GGTCAGGCCAGTCCAGTCAGGCTGCTTCTGTTCAATTAGCCAGTCAGGCAGTCAGAAACGTTTAGCCTGCCTGGCCTGGCCTGTTGGAAACGCTGAGTTACTTAGTTGGGACCTGGAAGAGTTGGATACCTACCTGGTCCTACCTACTCATAGGTAACTATGACGAATATGACGTAACGACTCGTACTCTAGAGCAAACAGAGTAGCCAGTGACAACGCACAATTTAGAAAGATTTCTCAACAACATGATATGAGCATCACTTTTTTTTTTTATTAAATTGGAACTGTTCGATTCGGTAAGGTGTCAATTAAGTCAGTGCCTGGTACCTATGTTCGCCCTGTCTAGTTGAAACATCCACAGTTTTTTATACTGAGAATTAAACAGTGAATTCTACTATTACCTAATAAGCTAAGAGGAAAGAAAATACTTGTCAAGTACCTAACTTGTATTGTTTTAAACTTAATGAAATTATTCAATAAGTGCACTTGCCTCTTATTAGAGAATATTTTTTAACAAAGAAAATGAAGATGGGCAAGGCTCATAGGGATAGTTACCTACACTTACAACTGACACCATCTTCAACACTTCAGCTTTGTAAGATCAAGTTCAATTTTACGAGTTGATATCTGTATAATCAAACATCTCTCATCCATAATCGTGATAAAAGGGGGCCCGGCTATGATAAAAGCAATAACCCTCCGTTTTCAGTAACCAAATAAAACTTCAAAAGAAATATACCGGATTCGAGACGTGACCGTATGATGCACTGAAAGAAGACAGGCGCTGTAGCTTTATGTATTCGTAGCCTTATAGAGCTCTTACTTACTTTAATCCCCGTACAAGCATAGACAAAGCCGCAAGACACGGCACCACCGGACGCAGACCTTGCGGTCTTGACTTCTTTGTGCCACGACCTGGACAAAAGCACTGCTAGGCTCGCACGAGCTTTTTTACCCCCATCAGATGCATCCGTGAATTTGCCGACTTGTTTTTCGCAAAGATCGAGTAGCGTCACCATGTCTGTCAAGTCTATCACGCCGGAACCCGGGGACACGCCGTGGAGCAGTGAACTCACGTACCTCACTGAACGCCTTGTCAGTGAGTTAGTCGACGAGAAGATCATCACACTCGACCCGGAAAACAATACGAACAAGGTCAGCAGTGCCATACAACGTGCGCTAGAAAAGATAGTACTTCCGCTCGCCGAAAGAAGGGAGGACACATTCAAAGGGAGGCTCCAGAAGACGACACAGCTACTCTCTACTACCGAGGAGGAATGCGACGCCCGTATCACCCAACTGAGAAGCGAACATACCGCTAAGCTAGGAAAAGTTGACGACGTTATCAAAGGACAGAATGTTCGCATCGAGGACCTGACGAAGGAAGTATCGGGTCTCAAGCGCGACATCTCCAAGCAAGAGTCATCCCAGGAAGCCTACATCGAGAATCTACACAATGATCATAGTAGAATCAAGAAAGAGAACGAGAGGCTTCAAAGCGAACTTACACGGTCACAATCGATGGCTAATGAGAGGGGTCAGGAACTGAGAAAAGAACGCTCACATGTAGAGAAACTTTGCACACGAATTGACAGTCTGGAGGAGAAGGAACGAATGACACGTTTAGTTGTTCAAGCTCAAAAGATGGAAAATAATGTATTGCAAACAGAAAAGACTGCTGCCGACCACAGAGTGCAAACTCTTGAAAACTTGGTAAAGGAGAAATTGGACGAAATAGAAAGACTTACAACAGAGTCACGCAGCATTGATGCTAGGAGCAGAACCGATAGTTTCGGGAACTCACAAATCCATGGAGATGGTACTGCATTGGACGCGGAAATAGCAGCTGGAGAGCTCAGGGAGAAGACTGATGAAATTGAAGAGTTAACTAGCGAATTAAACTCTTCGCGTGAAAGAGTCTTATCATTGAAGCTACAAGTTGTAGAACATGGGCAGACCCTGAAGGAGACGAATGAAAAACTCAAGAATACCAGTGAAAAACTCGAAGAGACAAAGAAAGCTCTTACGGAGGCACAGAAGCCCAAGACAGAGGATCTCGACGCCGCACTCGCGAAATGTAACGAAGAAAAGGCCGAAATGGTACGCCAGCTTGAGGAGGCACGCCAAAGGCACGACAAAGCCCTTAGCAATACTCCAGATGACGCCGATCTCAGGGAATTAAGGGAAAGGTTGAGACAGGCGGAAGACGACTTGAGAGAGGCCCGAGCCGAAGCCGCGCGAATCCAGTCGTTGCTCGACGCCCGCACTGCGGAGTTCACGAGGCAGACCCGCGCATTGTCGGAGGATCTAACAGCTGCATTGAGCCAAATCAACAATGTCGCTGATGGGAAGTCCGACAGAGAATCTACAGCGATATACATAACGATTATTGACGACCTCCGGTCACATGCTAACGAAGCGATGGACAAGTTCGCAGCCCAGACGACTCTCAGCAAAGCGACAAGGTCCCAGTACGTCGAGCGGCTCCGCCGGTTACAAGACGAGATCAAGAGGAACCCCAACGCCCCGGACGCAGCCGTATCCAGGAAGAAGGCAGCCGGCGTGGAGAAGGAGATCGACCGGATGAACGGCATCATCAAAACGCTCCGCGAAGAGAGGCAGTGGCTCCAGGACACCCTCGACCGGAGCGAGAGCGCGCGGGGGAGCGTGCAACGACGGACAGACGAGGCGCTAGCAAGCGCGGAAGCAGCAAGAGCACAGGTCGAGAACCTAGTAGCACAGACCGAAGCGGCGCTAGCTGGGGCCGTAGCACCGCAGAACGCGGAAGCGGGCCCGATACTGGTGAGACTGACCACCTGGCTGCCAGTCGCACCAGCGTTCTTCTACTTCAACACGTTCGCGGCCCTGCTCATGCTCTTGACCTCGCTCGCCACGGCCCGCGAGTACGGCGCGATAAGAACGGCCAACGCGGCGGTCAGGAGGGCCGTCTTCGGTCATTCTTTGGATAAAACTGTCCTCAGCATTAATTTTCCAACCTATGAGCTATCGTGGGAGTTTTTGTTCTTCATCGGGGCGGGTTATTGGAAATGGAGGGCCTAAGGGGGGTTCATGGTTTATTGATGTGTCAGTATTTAAGAGGCCTTGATATTAACTAGTTGCTCATTCATCCAAGAGACGTGGACGATTTTGGGCGGAAGGATATTTTCCTTAGGTTTTCCTTAGGTAGTAGTAGTGAGGTTAGCAGGTACGTAGTATTAGGTGAATGATCGCTGTTAGGGGCGTTTGGGATTGTACGAATTGTATAAATTTTCATTTGATTTCTTTGCTGCCAGATCTATTGGTATTGGATTGTTTGTGAGATGTTAGAGCTAAGTGAGTTTTCTCGTATAATGAGATATATGAGGTTTGATAATTTGATAAAGAAGGTGTATTTGTCAGAAACGAAAGACACCTGGACGGTGGTAGGGATTACCTACCATTAGGTAGCTTAACACGACCACTAGTACCTAGGTACCAAGGCTGTACCTGCTTTGCCGCGGTTCGCTGTCACCGAGATCCACTAAATTATACTGCATTCCCGGGAGCTTACAGCGCATGGACGGGGTGCTGTAAATAGCTCCCCGTCCTCCATAATCCATCCCCTCCATCGCATAGGTATTTGAATTATTTTTGTCACATTCAATTCTCGTGATGTCATTTGTACGTCGACAAAGAACCTTGTGGCCATTGCTCAGAATGACACATTTTCAGGAGAAGCTGATACCCAGGCAGCTGCTAGGTTATCCCATCCATCGGCGAAATGGTCTTCCTTCAACAAGGGGGATGATCCCTAGTGGAATCATTTCTTAGCATCAAATTCCAAATGAAATCTAGTATCACAATTCCAAATGCCCAGCTCACTATCATAGCTTCGGCATCGGTCAACAAATTGATGTAGTATCCGCACCCGCCAGACTACCCCGGATGAGGTGATGGTTCCAGTTCCAGATTTGCAGTTTTGAAACTTTATAAGAATGACCATAAGTCGGTTGCAGTCAAAGACAACATCTGAAGCTACACGGAATTCTATCATCAGACCTCTAAAACACAATTATTCTTACTCACAGGTTTCACGAGTTGCTCAACACCACTTCGAATTAATATATAGCGGTCATTTGACGCTAGCAAATACCAACACTAAGTGTTATAACACATATACACTTTACTCAAACACTCGCAGAACTTTTCATTCTACTCGAGCAAACTTGATTTCGGAACACGATCAACAACGACACTATCTCACCATGTCCAACAAACTCATCCCATCCAACCCAGCCGACGTTGCCGTCATCCGGAACATCACTCCCAACATCGTGACCGTCTCCGTGCCATTCGCGCGTTACGGCATCTTCCGAGTCGGCGGCCGCGGCACCATAAGTAAGCAGTCTCACATCTCCAGACACAGAAAAAAAAAAAAAAAAAACGTGGACCCGAGATCCCATATCAGATATTCAAGTATTAGCCGCTAACCTCTCATCCCTAGTACGGCTCACCTCAGGCGCGCTAGCGGTGTTCTCGCCCGTAGCGCTGACGCCCGAGACACAGGCCAAGGTCGGCGAGCTGGGCGGCCGCGTCGGGTACCTGGTCGCGGGGGACATGGAGCATCACATCTTCCTCTCGGAGTGGGCGCGCGCGTACCCCGGCGCCAAGATCGTGGGGCCCAAGGGCCTGCGGGAGAAGCGCTCCAAGGTCCTGGACGACGACAAGATCGGCCACGAGCCGTTCGCGTTCGAGTGGGATGCCACTAACAAGCACGATAACGGCGTGAGCGACGAGTTCGCCGCCGATTTCGAAGTCGAGTTCGTGGATGCGCACCCTAACAAGGAACTCGTGCTGCTCTACAAGCCGGACAGGGTCTTGATCCAGGCCGATCTGCTGTTCAACTTACCCGCCGTGGAGCAGTACTCGCGGGTGCCGGCCGCGGAGAAGAGCTCGAACGGGCTTCTGAATAAGATATTCGAGGCTATCAACAACACGAGCGGCGAGGCCAAGGGGATCAAGCGCTTCATGTGGTATGCCGTCAGCAACGGGAACAAGGACCGCGCCGGCTTCAACGCAAGCATCCAGAGGATTGGTGCCTGGGACTTCGATACTATCGTCCCGTGCCACGGCGAGACCATGGTGGGCAACGGCAAGGAGTTGTTCAATAAGGTGTTTGAGTGGCATCTGAAGGGCCATAAATAGGGGACGGTGGAATCTAGTCGAATGCATTTACGATGACACACAACGATGACTACTGCTCAGCTCTAGACTGTGGTTAGGTGTATAATCTATTGGTGTATGGGATCATAGGTTTGGCGTGTTCATGGAGGAGTATATTGATGATACCAGTGTATATTTGTTACACATAATCAAGATTGTATTCATATATTAGTCAATTTGATACGTAAAAGTGAGCTTTTTGATTTTATCTTCAAATCTCTCCGAGTCATTCACGGCCGTACTTACGGCTCATAAACTTTCCGAATCCTATCTCATACTAATCAAGACATACTTAACGCGGTTCTCGCGGATACTTACTGCTCTTCACTTACACAGAGCTAGCTGGCGCTGTACTACCCACCTCAGTGGCACCGTTCCTAACGACTTTAGCGCCGCCGACGCATGCAGCTCGCCTCGCACGGCGCATGTAAGACGCCCCAAATTCCGATATGTATTATTACCCATATTATCAATAAGAAAGGTTGAGAGAGAAACCTCATTAGGTATACACTCATAAGGTATGCAATTTGTTAGACAAAGATGCGCAGACTCCTTCCTTTTCCACATTTTGATGATGTGCCCTCCATATATCCATATCTCGAATGATCGATCCTAATCCGTGCCTAGCCCAGAACCCGTGCAACCAACGCCTTCGATGTTTCTAAAGAGAAGGATTTGAGACAGCTCGGCAACTGTTGCCCTTCGCGAGGTGAAGTTGACCGTATTGTCTCTTTGAGATTGCAGACTGAATATGCTTCTTTGTGTCTAAGGCCAGCTGCTCAACTTTCTGAGAGTGGACTGAGGACAACCCTTTCTCATTGGGCTCGACCGAAGCTATAGTCCCCTTTTCACCGACCATCTTATGATGAGACCCAAGTATGCAAGCCATGTTCCAACGCCCATTGTCATCGTAATACTTTCATGCTAGTATTACTGCAGTAATTCACTTCATTAGGAGCTCTTGCTCCGCTTCATCGTCCGTCCGCGCCTAGTCTCCTCTCGACTCGAGTCGTCCTCGTGCGTGTTGTCGCTGTCGTCCTCAGCATAATAATTGGACGCCGCCGTCTTGAAGAGATCTTCTTTTGCGGGCGTGCCTTCGTTCATGACCTATATTTCCACGTTAACGCCTTTTTCGGCCGGATATGTGTTTGTGGCTTCAGCATGACGTACTGTGCATAATCTACATCGCTGCCCGAAGTGTGAGACTTTGTTCTGGCAGTGGACGGAGCCCTGTTTCGTCGGTGTAAGTCTTCCAGTAATAGTCTTGGGACTAGATACATAGAAGGAAATCCTGGAAACCACTGACATAGTAGTTTGCACAATAGCAATGCATTTTGAACAGCTCGAACTTCGTTTATTTAGTAGCTAGACCGAACTCGAAGAGCGTTGCAAAAAGTAAAGAAGTCAATGACGAGGAGCTAGAAATATATGATCTGCGTACTCGTCTAAGTAAATATGGTACTACAATTGAATAAGCTCCGATGTATAATTATCGTTTGATAGATGACTTTTAGACAAAGAATCCTTAACAACACACACAGATGAGAGGTGGGAAAAACCCCTTCTTATAAGCCGACGAACGATGATGATACAATACAAATAGATACAACATACTTGGGTACATGAGAAGAAAAAAGAGCTTTCCTAGCTCTCTCCCACACCTCCCCGATGTCTCCGAGATCGTAATCGGCTTGCTCAGCTCTCTCTCCAGTGCTTGATTCCATTAGAAACGTTCCACAGCATCGAACCAGGGCGACATGGAGTACCCCCGATCCAAACGGACCCTGTCCCGTCCAAACTCAAAGATCTGGGGGTAGTGGGCGTGTGTGTGTGTGTGCGGCTCCACTAGCCCGACCATCCCGGTTTTCTGGACTCGCGCAAACCCACGCTATCTAACTTTCTCACTTATTCATACTTAAATTCTGGCAAGGGTGAGAGAGAGAGAGTGCACCGACAGCTCGGTACGCCTCATGTAGGTCGATTGATTCGATTTGCCAAGGCTTGCTATCTTTTCTGTAACTCCCTGCCTCTAACGTAAGGGTTATGCGATGCAGACAACTATAAGCAGATAGAACTGCTAGATCGAAGTTGGATTTACGTGCCTATATCACCTACAGTTTTCAAGCCCTCATTCGTCTTATTCCTCTCGTCCGCATATTATAACACACCCCCAACAGAGCCCAAACAAAGGCACAAGCTTTAAGCAATTCGGTTGTGAGGCATGACGTGCAAGCACCCGCACGCGTTTCGAACGGTTTCACCACGCGACCTCTCGGAGGCATATATATATTTAGATGGGGAACCCATCGGACGGATCTCACAATCTCGCTGCACACCTCAGTAGATGCTAGATAACTCCGTGCACATACAGTATACCCTAGATCGAGTAGCACATGAACATCACCCATCTCGAAACAGCACCTCGAATTCGACCCGGAACACACATTATCTAGCCCGTCTCTTAGGAAGGTCTATTACTACGGTATAATTTCACATTAGCTTAATAGTGACATCAAGCCCTTCTACAAAAATGGTAGTTGCTGCTCTATCGCGTTCTCCACACCCAGGAAGCTTAAATAAGTAGTCCCAACGCAGCGGTTGAGGTGGGAAAAAGAAACCTAGTCTATTAGAAAGCTTCCTAACGTTCTTTTTTTCATATGACATCTACATACTGGTACACCGCACACCCCGCCTCGCCGCGTGTAAGGTAATCGCAAGAGACTTTAATAAATCCAAAGAAAAATTAACTCAACCTTATCGACAAATGAACAAAAGAAAACCGTCGATAAGGCGGATCCTACTACCTCCCCCCCCTTTTCGGAACCGGAGCCCGTGGTCCTGAATAATACAAGTCGTCCCGCAAGGTACGCAATTGGATAAAAAGGGGAGAAGCAGCCTACGGGGCCGAAAGCAAGAGTCGTTCGAGTCATTGAGATCTCGTGTTTTCCAAATCAATCTCTACCATATCTGACTAACCTCCCAGCCTACCTCCCGCCCACTTATAACAAAAGATCTATCTGATAAGCATGTGAAGCCAAGCCGAAGCCCCTTAATAATAATTCCCCCAAATCTTCTCGCCCCCCCCAAACCGGCTACATAGCTAGGTGGTGATTATAAACGGGAACCCGTGGAGTCTCCTAAACCTCGAGAAGCTTAAGCTCGTTAAGCTTAGACGACCTCTAGGTGGTACTAGAATAGATAGGCTGCGGCAGTTAGACTTTCTTTGCGATGGCGTATCGAACATCCGAGCACTTGGATCCAAGCAACCTAGCATGTTCGATCTAGCCAGCCACCGTTCTCGAGTAGCAAGATGGAATACGTAATTAGATAAGAGGCAACTGAACCTCCTTTATGGAATCCAAGCTTCAAGCTCGGTATTTGTCTATGTCGTCAAACACCTCCACAATAAAAGATAGGTACTGTGACAAACGGCCAAAACAGGTTCTTTCACAAACCGCAAGTCTGGAGGGGATCTCATGGTCTTTCGGGTCTCTGTTTGTGATTACGGTAGGGGTTTCCTACTAAGTAGTTTCTAGACACATCCTTCCTCTAGCAGTCCGAGGCGACGTTCCCGATTCACCTCTTTCTCTCCATCTCTCACCTTATCCTCTCACGTACGACAAGTCGCTTGCTATTTTTACTTGTCGTAGCTCAGCGCAGACTCTAGCCATCATGGCCCTCTCCTCCTCCTCTTCACAACATCCTTCTGCTCGAAGTTACAAATAAGTCAGAGTTGCTACAGGCTCCAGCAAAATCCAAAGTCCGCAGCCGACCTGTAATCCGGAAGCTTAAGACGATTAAAAACGGGTTCCTCGCTACTGAAGACATTCTCAAAAACGATGAGGGCAGAAAGGAAGAAAAATAATGCTGGCCACATAGACAACAAGACACGCCCCGGGCCTCGTATATGGATTCGCATGGCTTATCCAGTATTCCCTAGTCCTACACGGTCTGGGCTGAGCTGGAATCCCAAATGACTCAATGAGAACTAGGCGCGGCTTCGGAGTAAGAAGGAAAAATGTTTGCCATAGGTCCTGATCAATAGAAATATTACGCCGTAGATATCATGGCGCGAGTAGCTCTGACTTTCGGTTGTTTTTCCAGAAGTCGAGGGCAGCGATCACGTCGCCGCCAGCTTCGTCTTCATATGCGAACAGAATCTTCATGGGGGTTAGTGACTTGACACATAATAGAATAAGAGCGATTGCAATGTGACTCACCTCATGCGTACTGCTATGTAGCATACGGATATTCTTGTGCGGAACAATATGTACCGCACCACTTTCAATATTCCTAAGCTCAATGAAATTCGGTTCAAATGCCAAGATCCATGGGTAAGAGAGCGCGAATGCTTGCGGTGTGCCTTCCCAGTCGATACGCCATTCTGGCCTCGCCCTCCAACCGTTGCGATTGACGAAGAATGAGAATTCGGAGTAGTTAAGAAGGAACTCTCCATTGAGTCGCTCTATATGGATTGGTTTGACACCCTCCTTTCTCGCGACAAAGTCAAGCGAGGTATCGGCTTGGTCTAGCAACGACTGTGTCTCAAGCGTTTCGAGCGAGACAACCTCAAAGCCCCTGGCACATGCCACGCAGAGCTTACTCTTGAGGAAGTGAACAGAAGACGATTCGGTCGGAATGTAGAACTCCTTGAATGCTTTCAGCTCATCCTGACCAGCGTTGAACATCTTTCCAAAACCTTTCTGCTTCTTGCCCTTAGTCATAGAGTCGTTGGGCTCGTACACCTTGATCGTCGTCGATAGCGCACTGGACTTGACGCAGCATACTAGATGCCTGCCCAGACAGATACCCGTCTTGAAGAAATTACAGTTGCTTTGAATCTTCTTAGGACGTTTCGCGAGCGCCGGCTCGTTCGGATCTAATGCTGAAAGTGAGTACGAAGAGAGTGTCTTGTTCGACAGCACGAGCACGAGGCCATATTCTTCCAGCACGTCAACTTGGGTAACATGCTGTGCTTCGATGACACGCTTGGGCGCCTGGTCCTTAACCTTCCGGTCCGAAACATAGATGCCATGGTCAGTGCCGTATATTAGTTTCCGACCACCATCTGTCATCTTGTTAGCAAATGTCCATCGCGAGTAGAGACTCAAAGTACTTACCGAAAGGTGTGACGGCGTTAACCAGGTTGCCAGCCTGGAAGAAGCTGGAAGAAAGGGTATTGACGTTGAAGAAATCAGCGCGTGCTCGAAGGCGCTGCTGGGCTGAGTCGATGAACTCGAGCCACTTTTTCCTGGCTGTCTGATTTGATGCATATAGAACTTGCTCGTAGTAGTTTTTGCCCAGATGTCGGAAGGTTATGGGCCAACCCTCGGTAGTCTTTTTATCAGACTCTTTGCCGCGGAATGGCAAATTCGAAGACGCTCGTTTCACGCCTGATTGAGGGATAACCTCGTCCATCTCCTTGATGGAAAGTAGCTCCAACGGGATTGGCTAAGAAATCGGGGTTAGCAATCGTGTTGGATGGCGTCAGCAATGTCTTGTAACTTACTCTTCTATAAGCTTTTACTTCTTCTCCCTTGCCGGCTTGTTTTATTCGCACCAGAAGAACGGCATGATCAAACAGGAAGGCTGTGATATCCGTAGGGTCCGTAGGTGTCTTCTTGAATTGGGTTTTGAAGACCAACTCGCGGCCCTCTTCTGTCAATTTTAGGTCAACACGATCAGCAGGACGGAATTTCAATTGCTCATGCAGGCGGCGCAGGTTAAACCGGTTCTCGGCTTTACCAGACTCGGCATTGACTCTGCTCAGTAAATCGCGAATGATGGTAAGGACTTTCGGAATATCTTCCTTGTCAGGGTTGCCATCTTCCGTATATTTCAAGACGTTTTCTAAAAGCAGCGGATAACGCGCCAATCTCGTCGTGGGTTTGGTCAGATAACCGTTCAACTCAAGCTTCCTTGATTCTTTCCTTCTTTCGATCTCTTCGACAAACTTGGCAAAATAGGGGTTGCTTGATCGCTCGTTTTCGAATTCGAACTTGGCTTCCAATTGCTTGGAACCGTACAGAATGAACGGTTCAAACTGAGGGGCAATCTCCACGAAAATATCACCGAGGTTTCTAACCACGGGACTCTTTTGCTGCCTCTCTGTCAAAGCCTTGGCAAATCTAGAACTGACCGAGTGGATGCTGGGATGGTCGATGATATTGCTGAAAATGTTCTGAACAACTCGTTCCCGCCTCGCAGCAGGGATCGGCGAGCCCTTGGAGCGCAGCGGCAGGATCCAGAAGTCCCTAAGATATTCGAGATCCTTGACAAAGTCTCTTTCAGTGTAACAGATTTCGGAAATGACCTCTTGCCTCTTCTTTTCCCTGTCGCCGACACTTTCAGCGATCTCCTTAGGAACGGTGTTGATCCAGAGTTTCTGTTCGTCTGTCTGGTCTGCGTCGTCGTTGATGACAGCATCTTGGTCCTTTCTCAATCCCACCTGTGGCTTGAGGTTTAGGCGAGACACTTGTTCCAACCTTCGTGGACATGCGATAGAATAACAGAGCTGGTCCCTGGTGCACGTCGGGGAGTAACATTCAGAGAGCAAGACGAATACACCATTAACCGGATGCTTCTCTTCCGGCTCATCCATAAGCGTCTCCCTGAACTGGTACATCTCGGACTGAGAGTCTCGCAATCGGTGCTCGTAAGTGACATCGTGGAAGAACTTTTGCGCATCAAGGGCTCGACCCAATAGCAGGGCTAGATTTCTATCGGTGGTTCTGATGATGTATGATAGGACATCAACAGACTCGGAACCACTGAAAGCATTCTTGTACGTCAGCTCGTTCTTAGTTCGCTCGCCCGTGATTATCTTTTGTCGGAAACATTCGGCAACCTTCGAGAGGAGGGCAGGGTACACCAAGGGTGGCCGAATCTTCGCAGTAGGAGGTCGTTCACCCTCAATCGATCTCGAAGATATCGATGGTCGATGTACAAGCTGCGACCGGGCCTGCTCGGAAGTCTCAGGTACAATGGTACTAGCCATCGACATGGTACGACTGTGGTCGCCAGTAACGGGAGACGAGGCCATGCTCATCGTCCTCGTTGCGGTCCCAGGCGCAGGCGTGTATCCAGGATAACCAGCCCCATTCCCGTTCATTGTCGGTGCCTCGTTCGAGGGGGCCCTCATGCGATTAGGTATCACCCGGCCGCTCATCATCTGGTGAGCGTCGCGTTCTGGAGGATAGCCGGTCATAGACATCGATCGATCATCGTGACGTTCGGGAACTATTCTGCCTTGCGCTGTTGTTCGAGACATCGGATTATTCGGGGGAGGTCTATAGTTATTATGGGGAGCTTGATAGGAGCCAGGTGGTGGCTGATACATCGGTTGCCGTGGTACACTTGCCAAGGACTGGGAGCGATAAGGATCGTCACGCATGGCGGGAGCAGGACCAGGTGCTGGTCCGGGGCTGGGGCCGCCTTGATAAAATCTAGGAACTGGATTCCGTGGAGGATATCCCGACGGAGGCTGCCCCCTTGAATCAAACCGAGATGGTCCTTGCGGAGGTGGTCCAGGATAAGGTCGTTGGTTCGGTCCAGGGGGCATTGGCGGCCTCCCATATTGCCCTTGTCCCTGAGGATAGCCTCCAGACGGGTTTCGCTGATTCTGATAATAACCATTGGCCATGCTCGTATCCATAGTTCTAGTTCGGGGTGCTACCGCCTCCTCGTAACCTCCTGCCCGCTGAGGTCGGGGAGGGGGTCGGCGCTGCATGTCAGGTGGCCCGTTGGAGATGGACGACATGGTTTGCGTTCTTCCATCTTGCGGCTGCATGTTCGGGGAGGAGAATCCGGCTGGCGACGCGGAAGTCATGGTGCCGGTTCGACCTGGTGGGGGATTGGAACCGAAGATGTTGGAGAAAGCTGCATCTCGCTGATTGTTGGACGATGGGCCATATCGCCGTTGATCGTACTGATAATCAGCCATCCTTGGAATTCTAAGAAAATAGAAAGATTACGTGGTCAGCAGCAGATACGTCGCTAGAGTATTGTAAGCGATAGGAAACTGTCGAATTACACTGCAGCGTCGGCATTGTTGCACAAACACTATCAGGCGTTACCGACGTAGGTGCGGCTTCGTATCTGGAATAAAGCGAAGCAAGATCAAGGGGGGGGTTATGACGATAGGTACTTACTCTCATAAAAGCCTAGGCGGGCGGGAGCCTAGACTGAGACTAGGATCGTCCACAGAGGAAGATAAAGGGGTGATTGCCGACAGTGACGACGGATTCACCGCCGTGGTGGACGGGGGCGGGATGGTGCGAGCGATATCCTCGAATATCCTGCTTCCCTCCGACTTCCAACTTGTCCTGTCTTCGTCCCCCCAAGATATTTCCTTGGCCTATAATGTCCAGGCTCCCGCGGACTCAATAATTGGATGCAAATCGCCAGTGGTTCGGGATGGGAAACGATATAGAGGATAGCGATGTGCACGACGTCGGCATCGAATCGAATGGGTTGGTGGGATTATTTTTATTTTATTTTAGTTTAGTTCAAAAGAATAGGATAGGATAGGATAGGAAGGGAAAGGGAGGTCGGGTGTAGGGTACGTAGGCGTAGGTAGGATTTGAATGGGTGCTGTACGGTAATCTGTACACTGATTGATATGATCAAGGATTAGAAGAGCAAGGACATTGGCGTCTCTTCGAAGCTGGATTGGGACCCGGACGCTAAGCCCGGGTTATCATCGGTTCGGGAACGTTTAGGTAAGGAGTGTTGCAAGTATTTTCCTATCTCATCGATCGCGAAATTTGAGTGCGGGTCAGTTAAGATTGTACATTGTAAAAAAAGTATTATCGCTCAAGAAAAAAATTAAAGTGTTACGTTTTCGCTGCTGCAGAAGGCGCGATAGTACAGTATTTGAGATCCATAACCTTGAAAATTTAAAGAGAAAAAAAAAAACCAATTGAAGATACAGATCCGTACATCCCATCCCATTCCTGTAATAGTTAATTCCGGCACTAACGGCACAACTGACTGAATCTAAGTTAAGAACATCCCATAAATGTACATACATAACGCTCGGATATACGTGTGGTATCTACGCATGCATACCTAGATGAAGCTAGATGACAACTTTTACCTAGGTAATATCTTGCTTGCAACAGATATGGATGTTGGACAAGGTCATGCTCTTCTTGTCATTCAGAACGAATACGATAACTTGGTAAGAAATTGTCTTAGCTTCATTCGTATCTTATCCTATCCTTACGTTCCCTTACCTACTTTTACATAGTAACATCCAATCCATATCCGACCGTTTTTAGACACAAGTCCCGATGAATTATAAATTCTAATTGTATGGAATTGCTGCACATGTGCCCTGGAGCTTAAAATTCTAGATCGAAGTTTGAACAGCACTAGAGTTAAAGCTCATGCACAATTTTACTGGTTGATGATGCAGCCCAATAAACGTATTTTGTGGGGTGAATATTGAAAGTGGGCATTGATCGGTTTTAGGGGGCGTAGGTACGTAACACGGCCAGCACCTTGAGCACGGCTCGTCTTATGTAATTCCATATAATCACGTGTCCGCTAGTCGAGCAAAGGGTCTTAGTCCTCCAATTGATCCAAGGCAGCTAAAGCTAGCTTCATCACTCTCTCTCGAGGCTCGACAGGTTCGACGACGACGACGACAACTCGTTATATTTTGCGAGCCTATTTATCTATCTCCTTCCAATTATATTTCAACATAGAGGAAGCGTCTCCATCATGGATTCGGAGATTGCGCCTAAGTTTGCTCCCTTCATCGGCATGGTAAGCTTTGGCTACGAATTCCTCGAGCTCCGTAAACCACGAAGCTCTTCAAAAGTTCATACATACTGACAATGTTACGAACTCTATAGGCCGGTATTGCCGCCGCCATGATTTTCGGATGTACGAATCCTCAAACATCGCGTCTATCCTAATAATATCGCGTGCTAAGATGGTAAAATTCTAGGCATTGGAGCAGCATACGGAACGGCGAAATCGGGAATTGGTATCGCAGGTGTGGGCACTTTCAGACCAGATCTGATCATGAAGGTTCGCGTTGGCATAAATCCAGATTATCCAGGACTGGCCTTGTCTTTTTGTGACACCCAGCGTTCTAATACGATGATAATGATTATAGTGTCTGATTCCCGTCGTCATGTCCGGAATTATCGCTGTTTACTCGCTTGTCGTTTCCGTCCTAATCGCCGGAGACATGAATCCACCTTCGCGACAAAGCTACAGCTTATTCAGGTTGGTCCCCGATCTCGAACCTAAATGAATGAGACGAAACACGTGGAGACTAACATATACAGTGGTTTCTTGCATCTGGGATGTGGTCTCTCAGTCGGAATGACGGGTCTTGCGGCCGGATACTGTATCGGTATTGTTGGTGATAAGGGTGTTCGCGCGTATATGGAACAGTCAAGGATATTCGTCGGCATGGTCCTGATCCTCATTTTTGGAGAAGTCTTGGGTCTATATGGGTAAGTCCAGCAGTCTGATATTATCAAGCAACATTGCTAATTGTATAAAGTCTCATTGTTGCTCTTATCCTCAACACCAAGAGCAAGGGTTAAGTCGCTCAAGCCCAAACCGCACCAAACACTCATAAAGGCAACCAAGTGTTGAATTGAAAGAGCACAAGCAAACCCAGTCTGTAAAGGCAAAGTGTAATCAATAACTGCATCGATGGCGTTATACGGGTATGTAGAACTAAGGGAAACCATTAGAACCGTTGACTGTTGGCAGATCAACGTTTGGTCAGATAGCAGGCCATGGCCTCTGGTGAACAAGACATCTTGAGATATTAAAACAAGTCTTCGTCATTATCACATTCCCATTGCGAGAGTCTATTGAATTTGTGTTAAATTGATACCAAATATGGGTTAGCTAGCTACCGCAATGCCTAAAGGAACGAAAGAAGAAATGGACGATTCCCAGCGCTACATATCTCATGACCTCATCCAATTCATCTGCATGAATATCTCGCGCCTCGAAATCCTGTCCAATATAAGACAAAAGTCACCTGATCCGATCTAGCTTGCCCTATTGACGCCAAACGAGGAGCGCCCCCAAAATGCGTGTAAGAAGCCATAACCCAAAAGAAGTTCCCAAAGGAGCGAGAAGAAGTGCAATGCAGTTATCGCCAGTCTCTGTTTTCGAGACTTCCAAACAGGCAAGCCTGATATTACTGTCCAAAAAAAAAGGAGTTTACGCATGGTGTGCGTAGGGACTAAATTCATCGACCGAAGCGGCGAGCGAGTCTCCCACGGTTGTCGATATTATTGCTAAACGCGTTCCAGCTTCGGTTACGTTCCTCCCAGTCCCTCGTCTGACCTAAACGTTTCGAGAAGGTTAGTAATCAGCACATAAATGCCGCATTAACACTAGGGTCGATGCAAATACCGAAACCCCTACTATGGATATAAAAGGGTGGCATGTCATAACCTAAAAAGCTAAAGCTGGGAAGGAAAAAGAAAACTTACCCAGGAACCAGTCCCAGCGTCTCTCCTCGCGGTACAGAACCTCGTCGCCGTTCTGCCTGGCGAGCCTCTCGCGCCTCGCCCTCGCGGCAGCCTCCTCGCCGACGAGGTGCGGGTCCTCAAGCGGCCGTATCTTATCCGGGTCGGCATCGTCGTCGGCGGCCGCGGCGGCGATGCGATCCATGGCCGCGCGCAGGGCGGTCTCGACGCCGCCCCATCCCTGACGGCCCCCGTTCGCGGCGGAGACGCGGCGGTGGGCGACCCTCTGGTAGTGGCGCGCAGTCGGGTTGCTCGCCATGGAGGACCAGGTCGGGATCTGGAAGTGGCTGAGGTGCGGGACGTCGTTGCGGCGGCGCGGCGAGGGGATCCGCGGCAGGCCCGCGCCCGGCGCGAACGTCGAGGTCATGGGCGTCGGCGTCGAGGAGGGCAGGTTGAGCATGGACGAGGACGAGGCGTAGTTGGGCGGCGACGCTGGCGTCTCCCGCGGCGTGTACTCGGGGACGCTTTCGTTCGTCGGCAGCGTCGAGTGGTATGATGGCGCCTCGGAGACTAGGAGTCTCTTTGTTAGCAACTCCTCACCGTAGCTCCAAGCTTAGCGGAAGAGCTCCCTCACTGTATGACGGGGCGGCCGATCGAATAGACGCCGTCTCGAAGTCCTCGGCGCTCAGCCGATCCAGACGGGACGACCCGTTCTGGATAGATACCTCGGTGGCCATGTTGTGAACTGTACGTAAAGATAAAATCTCGCAAACGCCACAGGCGAAATAGGCGAGGCGGTCAGTATTATGGAGGTAGAATCGACGAGAGCACTTTGCACATCTGGTCGAACAGCTCCCTTATCATTCAGGCCTCGTCACGCAAAGGGGGAGAGTTGCTTAGGTATGTACCAAGGTAAGGTTGGTCAAGAGGAAGGTGAATCAGAAAATCGTAATCATGGAGTCAACAAGCACGATAACAGATCGGCACTAGATAGCTGTTCCCGGGAGGGTAGGTCTTAGAATGATACTCTAGCTTCGACTTAAAAAAGGCCGATGTGTAGGTAGTGTTTAACAATGACGAGCTCTAGTCACGATGAAAGGGAGCACGCCACCACTCTTCTTAACACCCTCCAAGTTATAGGTGAAGGTATGTGGGTGTGGGGGAAAGGGGGGGAGGTTAGAAGAGGCTGGGCTTCAGGCTAGATAAACCTTGAAGAAAAGTACCTAGTTGAGGTGTATGCACACGTGAGGGTTGCAGAAAGAGGGCTGCTAGGATAGGGATGGTTTGGAAGGACAAGAAACGGGAACGAAAGGAGGGATACATAAACACATCCAGCACCCACCAGACAACCCATCGAAGCGGCTGGGGTTCACATATGCACGATTCTACTGGCCCGGTCCTGTCTTGGTCTTGCTGCCGTGCTACCTTCTTGTCCAGGGTCCCGACCTGCATCACGATAGGCAAGACCGTGGGACCCGTGAGCCCTGACTACGTCTCTTGTAGTACACTGGACTATCGTGATACGACAGTTCGTGGACGAAAGACATCTCTTCTCGAGTTTCAATCTCGAAGCTTAGAGAAGTACCGGATTTAGTTTGCCGCTACCCGAATGCTTATGTTGAGGAGGGTTTCGGTAAGATGCCCAACTTAGGTCGAACAATGAAAAGGAAAAGAAAGCCAAGAATGTTAATAGCACAGTCTGAGTCCGATATTACGACTACAGTACAATTCATCAGCCCCACTATACCTATTCCGATGAAGTATAGCTTATCTCATTGGCTATAGTTTATCTTATCGATCCCACATAAAAATAGTCACGAGAGGTGATTGGGTGAGGGGTATCGTGACTGAATCTAACATGGGTTTAACCGGAATGCTTTAATACCTAGGCAGTGTATATCTAGGGTATTCATCAAAGATGATTGAGGCAGTGATTGTGGATGGTTACGTGGAGAGCTCCAACTTGAGATCCGTTTTCGTAGCCTCCTTCAGAGGGGTTTATCGGCCAGAGATTACAGCGACCGTGGCGGGGTATTTACCTAGGTGGGCTTATAGAGACAGGGGCATTAAAACATGTTTTAGCAGCTATTTCGTCTCACTCGTAACAAAATAATACCGCATTCCTTTCTGCAAAGGGCTAAGAATGACGACATCGACAACTAAAAAGGGGAATACTGAAGGTGAATCTTGAAAGTGCAGCAATAGCTAAAGCTGGGTAGACAATTTTGGTTCATCGTTTGTGTATGAATCATCGGTATGGTGTTCCTGGAGATATTCACCGGATGGATGTATTAAAACGATGCACGACGGCCCGCTTCGAAACCTACTCAGACAGTCGGATAGGATTTAAAAGCGAGACAACTCATGACCATCGACCTACATGAGAGGTCGGTATAAATCTATGACTATACGAAAATCCCACAGGCCAGATTTATTCGACAGATTAACATGACAGGTAGCTAATATAGCCTATATACCCCTAGGATTATGAGGAAACTTGAAAAAGAAGATGACAACCTGTCAGTACATACGTAGGTATAGTAGCATTCACTAGTTGTTACATCATTTAAGATCAGGATATCATCATTGATATTCCGTTATGTTGCTGCCATGTACGTATTCATCCCCCTTTCAGATCCTCACTGCAGGTAAGATTTTAACCCCAAAGAGTTTCCGGATCCCGCAACAGACTTGCCCACGTTTCCAGCCAAGAACTCGTCTACCATTTTCCCGATCATGCATCCCATTACATTTATAGCACAGCCTCGGAAACCCCACCGGTCCAATAGTCACTTAGGCTAGCGAGTCTAGATCAAGACGGACCGTACAGGAAAGGGGTAGTGGGAGTCCGATTCTTCTCGTTCCTGAATAGACGACAACTCTCCACACGGTTCGGCAGTAACCTACGGACCACTTACAGAACTTACACGTGCCTGTCCCGTTGACCATTGGAAGACACACCCGGCTTCTGTAAACGTACCTCATGTACGTGCTATCCTGATTAGGCAATAAGTCACCCGTAATCCTCTGGTGAGACTCGACCAGCATTTTACTTCAGACTCTAACTAGGTATCAGCTGTGTTCAGATGACAGTTTCATTGCAACTTTTAGGGGGTATGACTTGAGCAAGTTAAGATACGAATTAAGCATTCGAACTTATATCCTCAGTACAGATCTGTAAGATAGCTTGAAAACAGATCAGACTACCACATTGGTCTTTGAACCCAATACTTTGGTGTAGGACCCGCTTTCGCAGCAGTCTTTATTCGCAAAACGAAAGCATCAATTCCACCCAGTTGCCATTCTAGCCAGTAACCTGAGCCGTTATTCCATGAAATAATCATACAGAAACCCTACTAGTCACCAACCGTTATCATTATACATATGTCGTGTCCAAAGTGCAGCTCCATGTTTCCCAGTCTACCCAGATCCGAATGCGTAAGCCCTCCTATACCAGATAGTGTCAATCTCAAAGCAGAACCACTTCCCCTGAATGCTAGCACAGCTCAGCTACCATAATCGTCGTTGGTAGTAGACCGGCTGCTGACCTTCTGACAATTTTCGGATTTCCTCTTTAATCTTTTGTCTCCTCTCAGCTCTGCTCATCGGTTTCTGCTTGTTCGTAGCCGGCTCCTCCTCGATGTTCCGTGTTCCCACGCTGGGCTCGTCGACATCGTCTTTCTCCGCTGCAACCGGTTTTTGGTGGTCTGGTTTTTCCTCGTCCGGAAACGTAGGCCGCACGATGATGATGTCGTCTTCCTCGGTATCGACCTTTCTTCGACGTCTTCCCAGTCGAGGGTCGTCTAAGTCCACCACCGTCCCGTCTTGGAGCTCCGTGGTATCCTTCTTGAAGCGGTCTGGTAAGTAGATCTTTGGGCTCGGCCGAGGCTCTCTGTTAATTTTGATGGCTGTTCGGAGGTCATGGAGTGTTCGTTGTTGGATGACATAGCCGCTGAAGAATAGAGCCGCCGTACACAGCACAACTGTAGAATGTAAAAACTCGTTAGTCTAGCCGTCACAACTGTCTAGATATTTAGGGTTCTTAGGAGGGGTTTGCCCATACCAATACTCGAAGAGATTAAGACCGAAACTTGCGACGATGTTAATAGCATAGTCCTCTAAGATTGTGTGAAATTGGTGTATATAGATATGTATTTGAATTTAGGAATATAACAGTATAAATAAAAAATATTGGGGTTTGGAATGTATTTGATTATTAGTATTTGTGCACATTCAATAACGATGGCGTCGTAACCTGGGTTTAAGAACCAGTTTCCTGTTTTGTCCCCTAACCTCGTGTCTCCACGGCAACGGCGCTGAGCACCCCTCGGCCAGGTCCCGTCTTGGCGATCTACTCCGATCCGATCCAAGATCTCAGTGGCACCCTTGCGACGACTTTTAAATACGCCGCATACCTACTTCATGAATAAGAACGATTATTTCGAATCAAGTGAATACCTCTACATGAAGTTTTAGACTCTAAAGTCTTCAGATCATAGCAGATGTTATTTTAGATATTGCGACACGAACCCCTTTGTCTCTAAGGTATGAATTTGGTACAATGCCTACCTGGGTACCCATGTAGGTAATCGTAAGCTTTATGCAACGCTTTGTGGGCTGGAATCTATCTATAAATTGAGTAACTTCAGAACATGTGTTTAAAGTATCGAGAATAAAGGGTCACTGCAGTTTGGTCGTACGATGTGTTTAGATGGATCAAACTTCCGGTTTTACAGTGCTGCGTTGAACAATAGCTTGAATTTACTTGACCTGGCGACCTAGTAAACCGTTGAGTACCACTAGAGGTGCCGAATATCCGATATTAACACTTTTCGTCTATCAAATTATCAATTGGTCTTTATACATGGACCAGGAGTAACTACTTTTGTAAAAGTCGAATCTTGCACCGCATGAGTACGTTAAGGACTGCCATATCATCATCTAACAACCTGGTAGTTGTTGTTGTTGTATTGTTTAAGGGGCAACAACCTAGTAAGAGGTTTGTACAACACATTAATGATGATGAATAGATGCAATATAGAGAAATGCTGACTTAATTGGCAAATGAATAATGAATGAATGCTTTATAATGGTGGGATATGTATGTACCTAGGGTAATTTTATTGTTGATGCTTGGGGAAGCTTCACCAATTAGAATGACCTAAAAAGATATTGTCCCACCGCAGTTCATCCATGGGTTGTTTTAATTAACAGTTGCCCACAGTCGATTGGTAATCCAAGAACGATTCAGTTCTTTTACGTACGATTCTACAGTTGAAGGAATAGAAAAAAGTAAAATTTCAAGATTAGCAGCTATGAACGGAAGGGTAAAACTCGGGCTATTTTGCAACTATGCAAGATCCCCGCAATCGGAGCGGCAAGGAGTCAACTTTCACGCTTTTACGTGGGGCAGCATCTCATCCACACAAAATTTTATACTACGATAGGTAGCAGCTGAATAATACAGAGAAGAGTTTTGAACTCTAACAAACATTACTGTATTCGAGAAATAAAGATATTTAATATCGTTCAGGTACGAGACAGAACGCACAGCTCAGGAAGATAGGATCAATATCAACTAAATCATTGCCAAACATGAGCTCGCCTAAGTAAATACCCCCTCCCTAAAAATATGAAGTCTTCCATGTAAACAATCACTAACGAGATATCACCTATAATAGGAAAGCTCTCCTACTGGGAGGTAAGATTCATTGCGTGTGACATTCTATTATACCCAAGTACATCATGCTAATGTAGTTATAGCTGGTTTCGTCACCAAGCCGACCATCCAGATCCTCGCCGATTCTGGCGTTGAGGTGGCTGTCGCTTGCAGAACTCTTGCAAGCGCCAAGAGTTTGGTCTCCGATATCAAGAATGCTCATCCTATTTCTTTAGATGTGACCGACGCCGATGCTCTCGATGAGCAGGTCGGTAAGGTCGACGTCGTCATTTCTCTTATTCCTTACACTTTCCATGCTACCGTCATTAAGTCGGCTATTCGCAAGAAGAAGAATGTTGTCACCACCAGCTACGTCTCGCCGGCCATGATGGAGCTAGACCAACAATGCAAGGATGCCGGAATTACTGTCATGAATGAGATTGGCTTGGGTACGCCCCTTTCTTAACCCTTTTCTCGTCTATATCGAATACTAATTAGCTTCCTCATAGATCCGGGTATTGATCATCTATGTAAGAAATCTTCACGGAATATGAACTGAGCATACAATACTAATCCCTTTAGACGCCATCAAGACCATTGAAGAAGTCCACAAGGAAGGCGGAAAGATTTTGTCCTTTCTATCGTACTGTGGCGGTCTACCTGCACCAGAGAACTCTGGAAACCCCTTAGGATACAAATTCTCCTGGTAAGGACCGCTAGCAGCTTTCATAGAAACATTATTTGGTACCATTTCATTTTGTCAAGTGGAGTTTCAACCTATCTTTCATATGGTTTCGTCCAGGACGCAATTTGCGGACGCCCCTATAACTCTTTTTCTGTTAAGAATTAAGCTAATATGATTGGGTCGAAGGTCACCCCGTGGTGTCTTACTCGCCTTGAGAAATGCTGCAAGCTTTTATCAAGGTGGCAAGGTTGTCAACGTCGCAGGTCCAGGTAAGAAGCTCAGGACAAAAATCGCTGAAAAAGCAATGCTAACATAGTACGATAAAAGACCTAATGGCTACTGCCAAGCCATACCACATCTACCCAGGTAAGTAACCCTGAGTATAATGTGCCTGACGACCCGGTCTCGCAACGGAGACCAAGCTTCAGCACATGAGGGTTTTCTTAGGAATCAACACTAACATTTGAGAAACCAAGGATTTGCATTTGTCGCGTACCCGAACAGAGACTCTACTCCCTACAAGGAGCGTTACAACATTCCCGAGGCGCAAACTATCATCAGGTACATTATTCAAACCCTAGTTAAGTGGCTGTGTAAATTATTGACACATATCCAGAGGTACTCTGCGATACGCAGGCTTCCCAGAATTCGTCAAGGTTCTCGTCGATATTGGCTTCCTAAACGACGAGGAGCAAAGCTTCTGCAAGGAAGCACTCCCCTGGAAGGAAGTCACGCAGAAGACTATCGGTGCTCCATCTTCAAATGAAGATGACCTCATCTCGACTATTACCTCTAAGGCCACCTTCAAGGATGACCAGCAAAAGACACAAATCTTAGCTGGCCTCAAGTGGATTGGAATCTTTTCGTCTGAGAAGGTAAGCATGTTTTCGACTTTCGTTCAGTTAAGGACCTGGCTACCGTGGCCTGGTGCTGATATATATTCTATCTACGTGACTAACGTTGCATGGTTGAAGATCACCCCGAGAGGAAACCCTCTCGACACTCTTTGCGCTACTCTCGAGCAGAAGATGCAGTTTGGCGAGGGAGAACGAGATCTCGTGATGTAAGTAGACCATTCCTAACTCTGGCATCGAAACGCCAAGTAGCTGTTCTAATAGATGAAAATATGTACTAACACTGCGAAGCCTACAACACAAGTTCGAGGTTGAACTGAAGGATGGTACCAAGCAGATCAGAATATCTACTCTTTGCGAGTATGGTAGCACGGAACCCGGTGGTTATTCGGCAATGGCTAAGCTTGGTAAGTATTCATACACGAATGAATAGTTGAACATTGGCTAACCGGACTCAGTTGGTATCCCATGCGCGGTTGCTGTACAGCAGGTTCTAGATGGAACCCTGTCTGAAAAGGGCGTTCTCGCTCCGATGAACAGCAAGATCAACGATCCCCTGATGAAGACGCTCAAGGAGGTAAGTTGAATCGTTCTACGCGTGGCATCATATCACTAATTTGTTTCTCTTTTAGAAATATGGTATTTTCTGCAAGGAAGAGATCGTTGTGTAGAATAATATAAAGGGCCTAACTCATCGATGTCGTTATCACAGACCGAAAATTGGGGAGATTGATCCCTCCAGTTCGTAAACCCACAATAAAACGGAGAATTTCGTCGTAGCTTTCATTTCTCGTTCTTCAGATCGGGTTGCTTCTATTACTCGGAGAATGTGATACCATCAAGCCATTGCTAACCTCCCCTTTACACTCGCTTAATAAGCAATAACTACATCGCCTGTGTCACGTATGAAGGTTCCCGTATCATATTCCTATAATACCTACCAATCTAAAATACCTACCAATCTTACGATAAGAGAGATAATAAACCAACTTCCCCATGCTAGTAGACCCCATATAGTCTTTGGTTCGACCGCTCGCCCCTCGATCACTAACCCGCACAGAGCCAAGCAGCGTAAACCCGTCCGGAACTATCCAGTCAAGACATAATCCGTACGGGATTCGGCTCGAGCACGGTTTCACCACGCGCAGCGCCTGATGACAGGAACCGGTAGAATTCAGCTGCGAACTCCCGGGCTTGCGGGCTAGCTGGTATGGTCGTGCCTAGACAGGTAAAAGGTCTTGTTTAGCAAAAGCAGTCTAAGTGATCGGTGAGGCAAAACCTCGTCCTTACCATTATACCCAATCGCCACCCCCATCCCCTCCCGCCCATGGCGGCGCGCGCTTTCTCCGGGTCGCGGTAGCCCACGAGCGCGTCGTAGGCGTACGGCGGCCGTCGGAGCGAATCGTGCCTCGCCGCGCCGATGAGCCGGATGTGCTGCCCAGATGTGTTCGAGGCTGGGGTTACCAGCTGCGCTACGCACAGCCCGCGCGAGGTGCTGGCGACGTACTCGGCGAAGGCGCCGGGGCGGTCGCTCGTTCGTGGAGCATGCTGGATCGGGCCCGTTGACTCGCTGAGCTATCGTCGGGGGCTGTGTTCTGGCTGCTTACCTCCCTGCAGGAACCCGGCACCCCGCGCCCCGAGCTCGAGGTGGGTGGCCACGCCGTCCCCCTTGCCGACGACGGTGCCGGCGGAATCGGTGCCGATCACACGCCGCGACGGGGCGCGCGGCGTACATCCAGTCCACGCGGTTCAGGGCTATGGCGCCCACGCGGATGAGGAGCTCGGTTGGGGCCGGTATGGGTGGGGGGATGGCTTCGACTTGGACGGATTTGTCTTGGGGGTGGAGGGTGAGGGCTTTCATGGTTGTCTGGTTTTCATGGGGGTTCTTTTAGATAGATGGGTATTAGTAATTTAAGGGGATTACTATGGGAGTATCGAAGCATGAAATGGGACAAGAGGATCTTGAATAAGATGCTAAGGTATATAAAATTATGAAGATATACAAACGAAACATACCTACCTGGGTAAATAATGTGTAATTCTATCATATGTCGCCTTCAGCGTTAGGGGATGTGTCTCCTTAGCTTATCTGATTTATGAAATCGAGTCTTATGTCTCGTCTCGTAAGCGAATTCTAAGCTAAGCCTGGGGAGCAGTACTATGTGTTCACCTACCATGTCAATCTTTGCGCCCTACAGCATTCTGAATAATAGGTTAAGCGGGCGAGTTCCTATTCAGCATTAAAGTCCGCAGATATATGCTTTCCCGTCGAATTCAGGTATGCCTGTTGGACAATCGCTGATCTTGTGGGAGTTGTCCTCTGCTGGCGCCAAGACATCGACTTCCTGATTGAGCAACCGTTGTAGGCTTTGATTGGTTGAGCCCCTGGGAGGAGTGAGATGATCGTCTGTTATAGGTACTAAGGGCCATGAGTCGATTGGAACTTATGGTCTTAGTAGATTCTACCTGAAATTCGTACCGTGTGATGCTCTGAAGCTTGATGTCTATGCCCCAGAAGCACCTGCTATCTACTTCGAGTAACCGAGAAATCAGAATAGACAGCAACCATTGAAACTGGGTCATTGGATTATTGACTTCCCTCGGGTATCTTGGGTAGGTATGCAGCCATCCGGTAGCGTTATTTCCATGTCGAAATTGGAATGACATCTACCCCTAGCACCCCACCCCCTTTTGCGTATATACCAAGTTTGTGCAACTCCAAGGTCCATTCAGAGTTCAAATGGTATTTCTTTACTTCGCCGACCCAGTTCCCGGCCTCGCCGGATCATACTCAATATCTATCCTAGTGTTCTTAATAATGATCAGTTTCTGGCTTGACGTATCATCAAGCACGTCACTATGATCCCATGGCCGAATTTCCGCCTCGCACGTTGTCACCAGGTTGCTGTGGCTCGGCCCCGACATATTCCTCATCTTTATAGGTCGAGTGACGACGGGAGGGGGCGTTGTTGGGGAGAAACGTTGGTAGTGGTAGTCGCTTATGGCGACACCTCCAGGGGGAAGATGACTGTGCCGCTTATTATTCACGTACGACAGTTTCATGTGCGTAGAACCGACGCCGAGCCCGAGGCGCCGGAATAGGGGTTGTAGGGGTGGTAGGGAGCCGGCGATGATGCCGATGCCGCATTCGACGACGGACCAGATGATCAAGTTGGCAGCCCTTTCTAGATTGGGGTTAGTTGTTAATGATTCTCGTAGGTGGGTGTATGGTAGGTATCTAGGTACTTACTGAGGCCATCGTCAGGTTTGACGTAGATGTGATTATAAATGTGTATATAAGGTAGTCGAACGCAAGTGGAAACACTGGCCCTGTAGGATAACTACGGATCAGTCCATGTCTAGCACAATAAAGTGTAAAAATAGTTTGGGAAAGGATTTCTGGCGTACAAAGCACCTAGGGCGAGGATGAAGGCCAGCGAAGCCTTGACCTTTGGTTTCATATTAAGGTTCCACAGGAGACACGCCGGGAGAATCGCGCACAGCCAGTCGGTCAGAATAGAGACAGCCGAAACAGTGATGGCCATTCTGCCGACACGAGCAGTCCCATCGCACTGACCGAAATTCGGGATCCAGTTAGCGGCGATGGGCTTGCATTGATTCATTACGGATACGAATCCCATAATTCCGCCGAAGAAGCTGAGGGCTATGACGCTCCATAGGGGGATAACGAAACGTTTCGACTTGGTGATTCGAAGGAGGGCGGCGCAGACGCTGGTTTTGATGAATGGGAGGCATATCTACACCATATGAGTTTTGAAAGCTACGTCGTCGATGTCAAGTGAAGTTACCATGTAGATTGCCTCGAAGAAGAAAAAACCTGAATAGGGGCGAAAGGCAAGTCAACATCTATCGTTCTATCGAGACACAATTCGGGGATATTGGAACTTACATTTTAGTCCTGCTTCATACATTTCTCCCGACGGATCTTGTTCGTTGATAATATTGTCTGCCATGCCAAGGCCTGCGAGACAGCCGAGAAGGGTTACAACACAGCAGGCAACAAAGAGTAACTGTAGTGAGACAAATGTGATATTAGTTGCTGATAAACATGACTAGTATGTATATGCTAACTAGAGACGAAGTAAATAGTTGAAGACTCACAAGGGCTACTATCATGAAATAGTCGTCAACACCAATCGCCCCGTTGCAGATTCTGACCCAAACTCGTAGAATCACGATGATTATAGATATGACGCCGAGCACTATCGTAGCGGACATAGTCTGGGCCCCAAGCCCTTCTGGAACCTCGACTAGAACAGCCCTCGCCATGATGCTGGGATTCCTTAGTCCTGAATCGAAGAGATGGAAACTAGCACAGCCTCTGGTCCCGAGAGGAGGATTCAAGGTGCTCTATATAAATTGCCATTTCAACGGCCTGGGGAAACCAGTCGGACCACCTATTCGTGATATCATTTGACTCGACACTTATTGTTATCCCTTGGGAACGTGGCAACCGGGGATACCCACGATAACCCTACTACGTTGGGGCTTGTTATATATAGTATCTATCCGGATTTTTTCGTTTAAACAATCGTCCAGACCCATTTGTAAGCGAGAGAGAAAGTGACAGGTCTCCAGACTTGTGGAAACAGTTTCATTATACGTCCGTGATGAACATTTGAAGAGATATCAAGTTTAGAAAACAACGTCCACTGGATATCCTAGGTTACCTAAGAGCCGCACGGCATTCTTGCCGATGTAATACACGGAAGCAATCGACGTTGATCCCTAAGCGTAAGCATGCGAGATCCTGCAGGTAACGGTTGATGTATATAATGTTTGGTCTACACGGAGAGTTTAGTTTTGTACGTGCCGTACCGGAGCTACGGTATTGGGTTCTCGCCTGTTGACAAGATTGGCGAGACTGGTTAGATATTTGTTTTCGAGGTAAGGCGTATGACAAGGTATATGCCAGTCGATGTGACGAGTCTATGCAGCGCGGAGGTCTTCCGGTGGTCTAGCAGAAATTTTGGCCAGAGTGTTGGTCCTATCAATGGATGTTTTGCATCTGGGATAAAAATGTGTTAGTGGCCTTTACCCAAGGCAAGGGAAACATCCGGCATGCGTACTGCGTAAAATATTGACCTACATATAACGGAGCTCACTTAGCATGATGATCCTTGGAATTGGGAATCGAAGTCTATCTGGCTGTCTGGTTGGCGGGTGCCTCATATCCAGCAGAGCGGCAACAACTTAACGGCTGTTGAACCCGGCATTCCGTAGCCTCACATGATCTATAGGATAGAAAGTAAATTCGTGATTCATGATTGAGTTTTACGTCCGGCTGTGGAACGATTCATCTGTCATGGATAGCTTCTCTGGGTGAACGCGGTGCGGCCAAACATCGACAGAGGCGGTCAAGTTTCGGTCCTATCTATCGCTGTAATATACTACACTAGGTATGTAGCATCATGTCGAATAAGCGAGATGTGGTGAATTTGATGCTCTGTGATAAACGACAAGACTTGTAATCGGCCAATTCGTCTATAGGAGACTAAATTATGAGCAAACAATAACTTTGACCGCTTATAATGGAACTTCTCCTATTTCAAGCAAATGAAGAGCATTACCCACAAACTTGATGTTACGAAATCTCGTACCATACTAATCCATATTGTATCATAATCTAGTGGCCAGGCTGAAGATTTTCCTCGTTATTTCTACTCACAACTGTTAACAGAACCCCTTACGTAACCAGAATAAAAGATCCATATCTCAACATGCAGGATCTCGGTGATACAATAGGGCCACGGGATATTACAGGAGTTCCGTGGAGCTGCTGTGTTACTAATGGTGGGGAGCGAGTGAGTGTTATGTACATAATAGATCAGCTACCGATAGAGGGGGCCACGGGGCAAAATGTAGAAATTCCATCTCCATTATCATCTGGGAAGAAAGATCTCTACACGTATTGTAGCTGGATACCTAGGTAGTAGTAGGTATCCAAGTGAGGCCAGCAGCAAGTTAATATGAGGGAGTTGGGGGTCAGGGGGTTTGGAACGTTACATGAGATATCGTTATGGGTATCCTTCCCACTGGGATTCCTAGCCTACCTAGGTAGTAACACAAGCTGCTCAAACAAGTTTAGATTTATCTTATACTTGAGTCTGGAAATGATTGATAGGACTGATGTGTACCTTCATGGTTTTGTTGCGTCTAATGATGATTCGACTCAGACTTTCGGTAGTTCTTTTGCCCCTTTGCCCTCCCGAGTATCACCTGAGTTAATGAAATATAAATGAAGACTTAATTAAAACCACTGAATACTTAGGTTCATTGCTGTGAGTGCGATTGTTGTGAAAGATGGCTGGGTTCCCATCTTGCCGAGTCACTTTGAACTTGAAAATCTCATACTGCTGAGCCGACATGACCCCAACATTCGTGAATTTGCGACTAGGCGTGGAGAAAGCTTTCGGAAGCATCGTCGACAAGCTATATATGTAAGTCGAAGTACAGGTATAGGATTAGATTTGCATCCACTATGGTTTTCAGATAATATCCTCTATGTTCAGGCGGCAATCGTAGTATCTCATTGATGTCCCTCATGAGCATCAGGTCTCGAAGTTGGGCCCGTGTCTAGGCCGTAGCTTCATTTAGTGATCGAGGCTCAGGGGCTTCTACCTATCTTTGATCGTGAGTTGAGATCAGATAGGACCTTGGTCATTGATCGCATAACCAGCCTGATAAAGTTGACATCTCATGAATAGATTCCTTCGGCCGTGACTATTACGGCCGGGAATATATTTGACATGAGAAGAAGATAGAGTTGTGAAACTTTATTGTTTTGACGAGACTTCAGTAAAAAGGTAAGGAAGGTTGTAGGGCTGAAAGCCGAAAGCTACGTACCTATTAAACCCCTGCTACGACCCCCTTGCGATCTTCTTATCGATAAGGACGCACTGGATAATCGATAAGGGAATATCATCAAAAGTTCAAGCTTGAGCTTCAACTTGTCAAGTACAAAACTGTTTACTTAATTCTCGCCTCTTGATAGCGCAAACCTCAGCACCATTTCCGAGTCTCGCCTCTGCCTACTAATCTGACCCTCTGGGTGCACACAACTCAAACAACCCCTCCTAGCGCGCCCGTCTCAAAACCCTTACAATGCCGTCCGACACGCACCGCGCCGACGAGCGGCGCTTCCTCGACGAGCGGGGGTCGTCCGCGTCGCTGGCGCCGAACGGGCTAAACCCGGCGACGATAATGGAGAAGGCGGTGCGGGAGCGGATAATCGACTCGTACTTCTGGAAGGAGCAGTGCTTCGGGGTGAACGAGGCGGACATCGTCGACCGCGTCGTGGACCACGTCTCCTTCGTCGGCGGCACCTCCGGCGTGACGCAGAAGCCCACCCCCTTCCTCTGCCTCGCCTTCAAGCTGCTGCAGCTCGCCCCGGGAGACGCCGTGCTGCGCGAGTACCTCAGCTTCGGCGGCGACCGCTTCAAGTACCTCCGCGCCCTCGCCTGCTTCTACGTCCGCCTCACCCGCCGCGCCGAGAACGTGTACAAGGTCCTCGAGCCGTTCCTGGAGGACAAGCGGAAACTCCGGCGGAAGGGGCGCGCGGGCACGAGTTTGACGTATGTCGACCAGTTCGTGGACGACCTGCTCACGAAAGACCGCGTCTGCGCCACGAGCCTGTGGCAAATGCCCAAACGCGAAATCCTCGAAGACCTGGAGCTCTTGGAGGCGAGGATAAGCCCGCTTGGTGATATTGAGGACCTGCTGGAGGATGACGACGTGGAGATGAATGGAGAGAACGAAGATGCGGGATCGGACAGTGACGAGGGCTTGATCAAGGAGGAGCAGTCGGATAGCGGACGTAGGAGATCGAGTTCTGGGTCAAGCGGTAGAAGAGACTCGCGTTCGAGAGATCGAAGCCGTTCGCGAGATGATATGGATGTGGACCGAAGTAATAGATCAAGCGGAGACGAGAGGTGATAAGAAACGCGACTATACGCACTTACGCGGCCGATTTAGACAACCGGACCGTATACCTACGAGTAATTACGGAATTCAATACGACTTTTCACACAGCGATGCCGGGCGAGTTGCGTGATGCAAATGCGCATGGTAAGAGCCAAATATATCCTGCTTTACAAATCTATTGGGTATTATATCATAGATCTTCTAACTCTATTCTTGCTTGTAGCATAAGCTAGCCTCTCGCACTGGGACGCACAAAGCCTCTAAAAGAGCATTTGTTGCAAGACATGGGGCGACAACATGTCAGCTGTGGACAGCAGTCGCGCATCATCCCAATATTGCCCGATCAGCTGGAGGCCCCCGAAGCTCAACAGCCTTTCCTCTTCCTTGGCGGGATCGACGGGAATATCCATGGGAATACTGATTGCGGGAAGCCCCGCGAGGCTGGCTGGGACGGTGAATACATCGTTCATATAGGAATCTAAAGATGTCTGTTTCATTACGTCCTCAAGCAAAGGCGGAGTTGTGGGTGCGGTAGGGCATAGAAGGAAGTCGACTTGTGCAGGTCCGAACTTGTTTTCTAGCTGTACCGTGTCTTCCATTTCGCTTAGATCGAAAGGCTGTTCGTCTTCGAGTGGGTTTGATAGCTTGAAGACTCTATCAAAGTCTCTCTTAACAAGCCGGCGGACCTTTTGGGCCTGTATAAAGTAGTTGTCTATAGCTTCGGAGCTAAGAGTATATGATCCTAGTAGAATGCGACGTTTGACCTCGCTTCCAAATCCAGTGTCTCTCGTCTTGGCATACAAAATGCCTTCGAAAGCATCACTTGCTTGCTCGGGGTTTCGCTGTCCATAACGAATGCCGTCGTATTTAGAAAGGTTGGAGGCTGCCTCAGCTGGCGCTATCACGTAGTATGCGGAGAGGGCGTTTTTCGTGGAGGGCAGTGACACAGGGACCACGCGTCCTCCCAACTCTTCAATCCTCCGGGCTGCCGTTAGCCATCCTTGGTGTATGCGCGAGTCGAGCTCCTCAATGTTATATTCTACCGGAATACCGAAAGTCAATCCTTGTATTGCACCATCCTGAGCCGGATTCCAAGATCCATAACCGCTTCGCTCTGCTGTACACCTGCTGCGTACGGTAGATGGGAGCGACGTTGGATCGTTATGATCGTGCTCTTTGTACAACCCCTGCTCTACGACTGCCGAGCCTATCGGATCTACGGTCCTAGCGAGTAGTCCGACTGTATCTAACGAGTTGGCGTAGGGAACAACGCCCCAGCGAGACAGCATGCCATACGACGGTTTAAATCCAACAGTGCCAGTGTAAGCAGCTGGCATGCGAACCGATCCTCCAGTGTCGGTTCCAAGCGCCAGATCCGCTTCCCCTTTTCTCACGGCGGCGGCGCTACCTCCCGAGCTCCCTCCTGTCGAGTATTTCTCTAGGCCGCACACATTGTGTATGGTCTCGAATGCAGATGTGGTAGAATGTGTACCCATGCCGAACTCATCCATGCCACTCTTTCCAGTTACGGCAGCACCCCGCAGCCTTAATTGTTTAACAATGGTGGCATCGAAGGGAATTCTATTCCCGGAAAGGATATTGGAAGCGCATGTTGTGGTGAAGCCCGTGGCGGCAATATTGTCCTTGACTGCTAAGCGGGCGCTCTCAATGGGTGTTTGGTCTCTAGTCGAGGAAGTTGAATCTGTGGAGACTTGGTGAAGGCGACGGCGTTGTGGAATGCCGATCCTCCATAGGGTAGAGATCACCCTAGGGGTGGCTCTGAGTTGAGAATGTCTGACATATGTAGACATGTGTCCCAGTGGTGCTCAGCATAGGAGGTATTTTTATGTTCCTAATAAGTTCCGAGGTTGATTCGAGATGCAGCTTTGGTGTATTACTCTTATCGATAATAAACTGGGGTACCTAAGCTAGGTACCTATTGACCCGCCCTGCCGCCGTATCAACTGTAAAAGAATGGATCCCCACGCAAAGCTGTTGATCGGATGCAGCTGTTACCTATGTACTACCTTGTCAGCATGTGACGCATTTCAAAGCTTGCAGGTGGCTTGGCAGGTACCCGGAGGGTCAACGGCCTATGAAACGTCGAAGCTTCCAAGGTTCCCAACTGGTTGACAACTCACACCTTCGATTATCTAACATCGATACATACCTACCTAGGTACTTTACAATACATAAATAGGTGCCTACGCCAAGGTTACCTGCCTCTTTATATGTATGCCTGAATGCATCAGTATTTGAGGGTAATAGGCGTATAACTGAATCTCCTTCTTATATGATTTCATCATCCAAAGACTCAAAATGATCACAAGGATTACCCTCCTTGCATCGCTGGCGACGGTTGCTAGGACCTCCCAACCTGGAGCTCCCGCGCCGGTCGCTGCTCCGATGCGAGAGCTGGAATGGGGTCAGATCAATATCTTACATACTACAGATATCCACGGTTGGCTTGCCGGGCATCTACAAGAGTAATACTATCGCATATACACCGACTATCTAATTCTCATCACTAACGATATCTACTGTTAGACCGCAATATTCTGCCGACTGGGGTGACTATATCTCCTTCACGAGCCATATGCGACAAAAGGCAGACGAGAAGGGAGTCGATTTACTAGTCGTCGATACCGGCGATAGGATAGAAGGAAACGGTCTGTACGATGCTTCCAAGCCGAAAGGCAACTATACCTACGACATCTTCGGCGAACAGTCTATAGACTTCCTCTGCACCGGAAACCATGAGTTATACCAAGAAAGCTCAGTAGACCGAGAGCACAACACCACCGTTCCACATTTCAAACACAACTACATCGCCTCTAACCTCGACTACATTGAGCCCGAGACCGGCAATCAGATCCCTCAGGCCCAGCGTTATGTCAAGTTCACCACCAAGAAACTTGGTTACAATGTCGTCGCGCTTGGCTTCCTATTCGACTTCGACCGAAATGCGAACAACAGTGTCGTACAACCCGTCGAAGAGGCCATGAAGGAGGAGTGGTTTCAGACCGCCATCAGAGAAAAGCCCGATCTTTTTCTCGTCCTCGGCCATGTTGGTCTTCGGATGAAGGAGTTCGAACAGATCTTCAAGGTCATCAGGGACCAAAACTGGTACACCCCCATCGCCTTCCTCGGCGGCCATGCGCACGTGCGGGATGCGAGGAAGTTCGACGACAACGCTTTCGCCATCGCTAGCGGCCGATATTTCGAGACTATCGGATGGATGTCTGTCGACGGAATCAAGAAGAAGGCCGGAAACGGGCCTTCGGCGGAAGCCACAGTGTCGTTTAAGCGTCGCTACATCGACAACAACTTATACGGTCTACATTACCACACCGGCCTAAACGAAACCACCTTCCCCACCGAGCACGGACGCAACGTCACCAAGCTGATCACCGATGACCGCAAGGCCCTCAGACTCGACGAGTCATTCGGCTGCGCTCCGCAAGATCTATGGATGAGCCGGGCCCCGTACCCACATAACTCCAGCATCTTCTCCTGGCTAGAGACCCAGGTCTTGCCCAAGGCCATCGTCAACGAGGAGCGAAAGGACGTCCCCAGACTAGCCATCCTCAACACGGGCGCCATCCGCTTCGATATCTTCCAGGGCGCCTTCACCAAGGACTCCACGTACCTGATCTCGCCCTTCGTCAGCAAGTTCAACTACATCGCCGACGTGCCCTACGCCGTCGCCAGCAAGGTGCTCGAGCTGCTCAACAGCGGCGGGCCCGTGTTCAACGGCGCGCTCAGCACCAAGCACCTCACGATCCCCGAGCAGGTTGCGCCCAGCCCGTTCCTGGAGGCCTCGCTGCTGTCCGCGGAGGCAGACGACGAGGACGACGCGCTCCCGCTACTGATGGACGACGGAGCAGCCCAGAAACCGCTAGGCGGCGGCGGCGACCCCGAGCTCGTCGGGGGCTACACCACGCGCGACGACCTCGGCGACGACGGCGACGACGCCGTGCACTCCCCCATCAAGTTCTACGCCGTGCCCAACTGCATCCAGGCCAAGATCGCCTTCCCGGCCCCGCCTCCCCCGGCCGAGGGCCAACCCGACCCCCAGCCCCAAGACCCTGAGAAGGTCGACCTCGTGTTCGTGGACTACGTCCAGCCGTGGGTCATCACCGCGCTGAAGTTCAGCGGCGGCGACTTCGGCACCGGCGACGTGAAGGTGTACTCGAATAGTACGCTGACGGAGCTTATTGCTGGGTGGGTCAAGGAGAACTGGAGTAAGGATTGCTAGGGGTATATATATATACGTAGAATGAGAGAAGAGGACGGGAGTGTGATGATATGATATGAAATGAACTTGTAGCTTTATCGCCTGGCTTTTTTGGTTTGCTTTCATCTGGCTCGGATATCAAATTGCGTAGTAACTGAACGTTCAGCACGGCATGGCAGGAGGGTTTTTTTTTGGATTTGGTTCGGATTACTATACACTACAACGGCAGCGACACTTACATCAATGGCAATCAGCTCAACATAGCGAAGCGGAATAGAAATATTTGATCAGAACGCTGTAAGGTCAACCTATATAACATAAGCTAGTAGTCTAGTCCTAGTTCTTCTACTACTTAGACAAAATATTGACCTTCGAGTCGCTTTAACTTCCAACGCTGGGGATATGATACTGTTTATCAAGTAAACCTGCCTTTTTCCCCCTTGTGTAATGCAGACGCCTGAGAAATCCAACAACGCCCCAAGGACCGATGAATCGCTAATAGATACTACGAAACGCTACAACCCTTCCCTCCCACCCAAAGTTTTTTTAAAAAAAATCAAAGAGAATCATAAAAGAAAGGAGGATGTATCCCGTAGTCCATTCAATGAGGTGGTCCTCCCTTCCCAAGGGGGTCAATCCTCACCACACTCGTATAGATAATGACACCAACGATCATCAGGAAGATGGCGAGGAGGACCCGTCTGTGGAAGGGCCCCATCGCGCGGCACGTCATGCGATTCCACGCGCGACCGAAGTAGTCACCGATGTAGCGCGGAGGACGCCAAGACCACGGGGGCACGTCGCCGGCGGGCAATCGGACACGGTGGATCTCCTCTGCTGGTGGGGGGTCTGGCGCCGGGACGTCGGGCTGCTAGTCCACGCGTGCGATTTGAGCCTGGTCCCCCACTAGCCGCACTAGTTCTATGTCCTGGTTCTGGGCCTCGTTGTCGTGTTCGGCGTCCTGGTTCGCGGTGTGGACGATACCGTCCCGGGTGGCAGGGCTGGAGGATGAGGATGAGGAGGATCCAGAATGGTCGCTGCTCGGACTATTGGGGAGTCTCCGAGGGGCAGGACGGGTTCGAAGGTTCGCAGCTTGGGAGGTCCCCGCGGTTTCCCCTTGGCCTTGCGGGTCGGGGCCGGTGGGAGAGGTCGGTTTGTCCGTGTCGGCCTTGTCTGCTTCGACTCCGCCCGGCGGTCGGTTAGGGTAGAGGAAATTAAGATCATACACGGGATCAGGTATGTCTATGGAGTGTCGAGGTACTAGTGTCCCCCCAAGCCGTCGTTGGTATTCGTCGAAACGTGCCAGATTGACATACCATCTACGGCCATCAGACCGAAAGGCATATAAGGGCTGTTCGTCGTTGGCTCCGTCAACACTGGACGGCTGACTAGCATTGCTACGCGGGGTCGGAGTCGCGTTGGGAGCGCGAGGGGCCGTCCGGAGCGGTACCATGTTCCTGTGAGGCGTGGCCGTTGGTCCATCTATCACGGATTCTGTATCATCGTTCGGTGGTCTATTAGATAGGAGGTTTAAACGATGAGACAGGTCTTCTTGATGTGAGGCTCTGTTGGAATGAGAGGCTCCATTGAAATTAAATTGCCGTAATGGAGGCAGTCCATGATGGCCCACCTCTGACGTACGCCGACTCGTGCCGAGGGAGGGAGTATTAGAGGGAGGGAAAGGACGGAGGAAAGAGGCCGCAAGAGAATTAGATCCTACAACTAGGTCCTGATTTTCCGGGCTGACATGCCCAGCGAGGAAGTCGGCCATTAAATTCAGGTATTCAGCAGAATTCTGATGAGCAGCAGCGTTAATAGCAAGGGTTCGTGCAAGTGTTGCGTTGGCAATGAGGTTAACTTCATCCCATTCATTACGCAAGATCTCAGCAAGACCATTAACGGAACCACGTCTAGTCTGGTTGATGTCTTGGTTATTGACAGGTTCATTGGCTTCACCATTGGTATGACTATGGACATGGCCGTTGGTATAGCCGTTGGTTTGACCATTAACATAGCCGTTGGTTTGACCATGGGCATGGTCATTGACTTGACCATTGACATGACCGTTGACTCGTCCATTGGCATGACCGTGGATACGAGTGGTGGGTCGAATGCCTGGAGCATTAATATTCGGGATAGAAGAAGTGGACAAGATTTCATGACTATGTCTTCTCTAAGGTAACGTGTCGGCGTGAATGTCCCTCCATCTAGACCTCACATTATCGGCGGTATCGCTTATAGTAGCGGACCTAGTTAGAGAACGGGAACCAGTCGATCGAGTCGAAGTAGCAGCTCTGTCGTAAATGAATGGGTCCTCAGAGTCGGATGAAGAAGACAAAGAATGTTCGGAATCCACGTCGTTGCTGCGGTCATATTCACCATCAACATGAGGAATATTCATCATTGAGTAGAGCCGGAAAACTGACCGCTCAACGGTCTGCCCGGGAGGCTCGGGAACGGGATTGGGGGTCGCCTCTCTTCGCTCCTCATAGTTGTTTTCCCCGTTATCTCCCTCATGGAGAGTGGCAAGCTGAGAACGTATACGCCTGGCTAATATACCTGGAGTTACCTCGGTCCCATGCCATCTCCGACCAGTCGTAGGCTGATTTTGAGGTTCGGCGGGGAGCTGATTCTCGACCGGTTGTGAAATGGGAGATGACGGCTCCTCGAGTTGCTGCTCCGTCGTGTTCTCTGCATTTTGTGTCCGGGGCCGTCGACGTATACTCTCTTCTACTCGGGACATGATGGGCCGGTTGGCAGGATACATAAAGGGCATTGGTAAGTATTAACGAATGATATTCCGGGAGTCGTAACGAAAGACCCAAGAAAGATGTCAAGAAATATAAATGATGATGATGATGATGATGATGCTCTCTTTATGATTTCATTTCCTCCAAGGTAGACTCCGGGAGTGGGTAGTAATCCAGGCGACGGAAGAGAGGAAAAACGCCTGCAGGGTACTATTGGATTTGATCGAGAAGTTTGCGCCTTCTTCTCTCTATGAGCTCCTGCTGCACCTCGTCCAGAGTAGGTAGTTCCCAGCCCTTGCCATCTCCAGCGTCGCCGGGTAGTGGTTCCCATCCCGGAGGAGGTTCGGACTTGCCTTGCTTCAGCAGCACTTCAAAGGCTTCGCGCTCCTTCTCGGCTTCGTATTGCAATAAGGCTTCATCCTCCTCATCGGGTGCATATCCATAGTACTTAGCATCAACTGCCTTCCTCAGATCTTCGCGACTCTCTAGTGGCTTCTCAGATTCCTGTACCTTCTTCTGGGTGGCGGCCTCGAACATTTCCTTGACTCCTGGTAACTCTTTCGCACGACCGAAATATCTATAACCTTTCCCGCCTCCCGGTATTTCCCTTCCTGTCTCATCGTAAATCTTTCCTCCGCCGCGCATGTAATTAGGACCTCCAAGGTTTCGTATTTGTACCTCCCACATGTGCTTCTCACGCATGAGCTTGTTGATTTCGTCATTGAGATCTCGGATTTGGTAGTCGCTGAGAGCTGAGTCTTGGATACGCGAGACCTTACGGCTGATTTCTTTGAGGGTTTGGCCTCGCCATTTCTCACACGACGGAATGGAGTCTACTTCGGTGATGATCTTGGGTCGTCGTGTTCGGCCTGCGTCGATGATACCTAAATCCGCGGCTTGGGCCTCGCGGAAGCGGAAGAGCATAGACTGGGCTTTCTCCGAATTACGCGCCTGTTCTTGATGGTTAATGATATAGAACTCATTATACCTATATAGAAGGAAATGTGAGGTGAATATGACGTACCATTTTGACTGTCTATTCTTAAGTTCTCAAATTCGTAAAACGTCAAGTCTAATAAGAAGCAATTAATTGATTTATCTTTTCTTTTGGGCACTGATGAGGAAAATAAAATAAACTTTATCAGCCTCGTTTTCTCTTATTAATCCTTAGTTGCCTACCTACTTAGGTAGGTACCTACATAGTAGCTGCCTAGGTACTTAAAGTGGAGACATCCCCTACCTACAGTACATAGGTGCCACTATTGTCCACTATAATTAAACTTCCGCTGCTTAGCAACTGGACTTCCATCCTTTTTACATTTATTTAACAACTCCCTTAACATACATCCATCTTCCACCTTCTATCATGGTCAAATCTTCAATCCATATACAACTACAACGGACAGCATATATTCACGGTTCTATCTAGTTCGATACTTAACTACCTGTCGCATTTAGAAACATTTAATTTTGTAAAGATTTTCAACCATTTAACTCTATCCATCTTATATTTATCTGATGAGACAAGTGTCCATCTTCAATCTACCTACATATGATCAACATTTTCGTTTATATATTATATATTTCCTTTCCCACCCTAGCAGTGATGAGACCTCTCACAGAGACTGTTGGAGCCGCGAGACCCCAGGTCTCGTGGCATATGACAACACAAAAAGAACAGAGATCTGAGCTAGGAGATACACACCTCTACTCCGGCGTTGACTTACCAAATTCCAAAGACTATTTAGGTCCCACGCACTCCCAAACGCAGGCAATGACGACAAATAGCACATGGCGAAGAATGATTTTCATTCGATGATGTCCATATAGTTTTCAATCGGAGCCTTGCGGGATGCGGGTGGACTTGGTCGAGTGACTATAGGACAGTCATAGCTGTTAGTGTTAGCAGGTTCTCCTTTTTTCTTGTTAGCTGCGACAGCAGACATACAACAACACAAGATAACCCGGTGATGACCAACGTACCAAAAAGCCAAATTTGCAGGCAGCCTGAACGAACTTTCGTCTCGTCATCGTGCGAGTTGGGGGTGAGGGAATGGTTGTCTATGAGAACCTGAGAGCTAATCTGAGGGTCTATCTATTGTGTTGAATCCCGTCCTGTTGCTGTTCCTAGGTATGCCCAGCATCCCCTAATGTTGCGTTATGCAAGAGACCATGCTACGCTCCCAAACAATATGTTCGATGAGCTTGAGAAGTCTTTGCAATCTATATAAATAGTGTATTCTTTTCTCTATCAATATATCATTTTACCTTCCGCAGTTCCCTTTTCGTACTTAATTTATGAGGTTGATCTATCTTGGGTTGCTCTAACAATACATAAGTCGAATATAAGTTCCGCTTGGGGTTTGGCTTAGTCTAAACCCATCCAATGACCTCGTTCTATTCTACTTTATCAACTCTTTTCGACACGAGGTGCCGCATGCCGCTCAGGGGAGATCCGAGTTGCCGAGCATGTCTTGTTCTTCTCTCCCCCGACTTGCGGACTGAGGCGTATTCCTGAGATGCCTCACTCGATCGAGAATGAATGACAGCAGTCGTATCTGTACCTTCATGCTTCCGCTTCCGCTTCCGCTCCTGCGGACGAGAACCTAAGCCCTCGAAAGCACCTTTCCATGCATTCGTTTTCTCTCTTCCTCCCACTCCTCGAGCGGCATCTTTTTTCATGGCCTCGGTACGCTCGACTCGTCGTGCTAGCTCGTACCCCGAATACGTTGGTCCCAGAGCCACGTACTTGGGACGATGGTCGGGGCAGATCCAGAAGCGGTACTGCAAAGGGCTAGGCATGCGACTGTTCCTATCCCGGTCGATGCTCAGCACGCCCCGGGGAGCTTCGTTGGCGGTGCTCACGGTAAAAAGCTCCGGAGGAAAGAGCGCAATGTGCAAGTCTGGACACCCGCTCGGCGTGATGGGCTGGCCGTCGGGACTCGACCCGACGTTGCGTAACGGACAGAAAAAGCCTTCGTGGTTGTAGCCGCCGACGACGGGGTCCTCGGCGTCGGGGTTCACTTGTATGGATGACTCGGTCGCGGGCCGGCCTTCTGCCATGCAGTCGTGGCAGCTGTAGATGAGAGTATATGCCCAACACATCGCTTCTTGCTTGTCTATCTTCTGAAGAGGGATATGGTGTACCTGGTTATGGTGTGTGCGATGTATCTGAATAACCGATGCAGAGGTACACTTGGGTGGGCATGACGACTTATGAAAATATAAAAGAGTGGCGAAAGCATAGGTTGCGTACCGTTAAATAGAGTAGTAGACAATGGTAGAAGTTGAAAAAAAAGAAAGAAAAACCTCCATTACATGATCGCGGCCTCTCTGACGAGGTTGCCTGACTCACTATAATTTGAAAATAGTGTCAAGGTGGGTTCGACAGAGCTTGTGCGATGAACACCCTCACCTCATGGCGCTAGGATGATTATTCGTAGTTGATAGGACAGCGCTCTCATACCTATCTCAAGGTACGTGGAAACCCGCGATGTCAACTTTCTGCAAAATTTTCTAAAGATCGTCTTATCTCGTAATGTGTGTGCTGCATAGTCTAGTAGAATGACAGATCCCATCCAAGTCACCGTTGGTTTACAAACTCAAGTGATTCTTCCTATCTCAACTTCCAAGTAGCCCGACTGCTTACTTCATGCTATGTGATTCATACATGGTGATGAGCAGCGTCCGCCTGTTTGATTGCTCCCGACTTGTTGGCGATATTTCTCCCAGGGGCTGCTTTTTGTGTTCTCGTGCAAGTACTGGATCAGATGGCTTTCCCAGCATGATGCCCCCATCACTTTTGCCCTGGATGACGGAAGAAGAAAACCTCAGACGAGAGGTTGCGGCCGAGGATGGGAGGCCATGTGCAAGAACCGCTTTTCTATTACTTCCCCTGTACGACACACGGGGGTGAATAGGGGCGACTCGTCCAACATCAAAGCCCGATCGATTTTCACACACAGAACCCCCTCATAATAAGAAATTGCAGAATTTGTTTTCACATCACCAACTCCCCAAACAAGCGCGCAATCGTGCACCCGATGCCAGACGTAGGTCATTTATATCAATTGGTTTTATTCATTCCGTAGCTACCTTCGTAAGCGCCATCATGTCCATATTCAGACAATATCCGCCTCCTTCCAATTCCCTTTTATCATCCACTACTATGCCCCATGACAATTCCCTTCACCGTATCTTCACCGTGTCTTTACTGTGTCTTCTTGCTCTCGGAGCCCTTGGCCGGTTTGCTATACAGCCACAAGGCGCAGAAGCCGAGCCAGCCAGTGACGGTGGCGCCGATGCCCGCGATCCAGGGCCAGGCGCCGCTGATGACGAAGCTGCGGGGCCACTCGTCGTGGGCGAAGTGGCGGACGGACACGGTGTTCTTCTCTTCGACGCTGGTGTAGAAGGGCCTCTTGTAGTTGACCTTGAAGTTGAAGATGCCGTGCTGGTCCGGCAGCTTGAAGGAGACCGAGTACGTCGTGCTGTCCCTGGAGGTGAGGACGGGCTCCAGCTTTAGACGGTGGAAGGGCGAGAGCATGCTGAACTCGAGTTGCAGCTCGTCGGACTCGGGGACTGTGAAGGGGATGTATTTATCCCAGGAGTACTCGGAGAGGGAGATATAGTACGACTAGTCATGTTAGCTAGATGCATTCATTAGGGCGTGGGTAGAACTTACAACATCGTTCTTGATACGGTAGATCTTGGGATTGCTGGTAGCATTGACCTGGCCAACCTCGTTCAGGTGGTGCTCGATCCAGTTCACTTTCAAAACGCCAGTCTCCTTGAAAGTCCAGCCCGACAATTGCTTGGCAAACTCGCGATTGAGCGTGCCGACTTCCTTCGTCTCGCCAACCTTCTTCACCTTAGCGTCGAACCACTTGTCGCTCAGGAGCTCGGCTGAGCCGACGACGGTGAAGCGGGCGTTGTTGCGCGCCTGCATGGTGGTCACGAGGGAGAGCTGGGAGCCGCTTGCGAAGACGTCGTCGACGGCTTCGGCTTGTTCCTTCGGATTGTAGCTGTAAGATGTGGCGGGAGCGCGCAGGATCGGGGTAAGGAGGGCACCTGCGCCAAGGGTCTGGCCAGTCCCGCTAGGGAAAGCGATGACCTCGCCGCCGGGTGCAGCTGGGCTAAAGAAGTCTCGGACGTCTGGTCGGAGTGCGCCTTGGGGATGTACAAGTAGCACATCGTGCTTCTCTGGCGCAGACAGTACGTCGTAGTTGAAATGGTCGACCACGAGGCCTTGTCGGTCGGGGGGCAGGTGAATGTCTAACTCAAGCAGAAGCGAAACAATATGCGACGGGGCGGGTTGGGAGGCTGAGAGGGCGAGGAGGATATTGCCGTCTGCATTGATGAAGTCGAGGAGAATTTTAGGTGTCAAGTGTGGACCAAGACCTTTTGCAATGTCAGTCTCTCTGGTCCAAAAATACTTCGGACGATATAATTACCCTTTGACTTTGTGGGGAAGAATAGAACGTGGTCGTAAGACCTCTCTCCCAAGTGAAATAGATTCAGACTGTCGCTCTTGGGTGTTTCGTAGTTGACCTGAAATCCACGGCCTGGTAACAACACACGGTATCAGTTAGCATCGATGATGAGGCGTTCCTCGAGCAATAAGCTTTGTACTCACCCTCCAAGTCACCGAGAAACTTCGAATAGGTCTCTTTCTCGGCGGCATCCTCGAGGACGACCAACAGCCTATCCCCGCTAGAGCTGATGGCATGAACGAGGGCCGCCCAGAATAGGACGACGAAGGATATTAAGAACTTCATTTTTGGCGACGTCTCTGTGATCAACAATTGGGTTTAAAGAGAACAAGGGAAGAAGAAAAGGGTCGCGACAGCAAAAGTGTAGCTGCGCATGGGACCTGTATTCGTCGTTGAGAAGAAATCTCAAAGGTTTTATGGTGCCTTTTGGTTTATGTACAAAAGTGAAAGTCACAAATTCGAATTCGGACGAGCTTGGTCTCACTTAATTACGAATCGCTATAAACTTTTGGAGAGCTTTTGGGTCTGGCATACGTAGCCCGTACCTGCCAAGCCTTTTAGATGTACAAATGTATTCTTGTACTTGACATGGGTCCACTAAGGTATCTCGTCGGGAATGCGCTAAAGCGGGTAGACTAGACTCCGATTATCCGAATATTTTACTGAAGTTCGATAGCAAGGTACCTAAGTACAATCAGCATCTATGCACAGACCACTTAATTCATCCACCAAGATCCAATTGTCTAAGAGCTCATAACCTCACCATTACCGGTATTAGCTTCATCGACGGCCACCCTCAAAATCAACAGAGGTCAATTGACTCCTCGCACGTCACGCCCAAACACCCCCTTACTTACAAGCTTATCCAACAACAGAAATCCACAAAAAGCCATGGCCAAAGTAACGCCCCAATTCTGGGCCGGCCCCCTCCGATACCTGCGCTGGTCCGCGCGCGAAAAGCCCGCCTACTTCTGGTCCTGCATCATCGGTGCCACCGGTCCCCTGATGCTAGCCACCGTCCCGCCCACCTTGAAGCGGCTCGGCTACGAGCGGGCGTCTCCCATCCCCATGACATATCCCAGTACGTCTTTTCTGCGTTCCCGCGCCGTTGGCCCCGAGAAGAGAGCCGGAGCTCGAAGGCCATACATATATATGAGGGGAGAAAGCTAATATAAGTGACAACTAGTCCCTCCCGGTCCGAGGAAGACGGTAACCGGCTACGACGACTGAACTCCATGACTATTCCCGGGGTAGGGAAATAGGAAGATAGTTGACACGAGTACGGATCAGGGCATAGATCTGTATATGTGCATACCACGGGGCATACCCGACGAGCGTCAAGTCAATACGAATGGCTAAACGAGAACGAAGAGGGTTGCGGGATGCCCGAATAGATATAGAATACCACAAACCAAACGAAAAAAAAAGCCTCATCAAAATCTGATCAATCAATCCGTTCAATTCGATTCATTTTATCTTGTTCTGTTTGTTTGCTTGCACGACCAGCGCCATACCGTTGCTTTGGATTCCTAATTTCAGGCACGCCGTCTATCCTGGAAACTGAAGAAAGTAAACACCACCACCTCTCATCGGTAAACGAATTCCGCCACCTTCCCATTGTCACCAATTGCCATATCAAAATACGAGGACTCCTAAAATCTTAAAAAGTAAACGCCGGGTCTATGTGCCAATGCTTCTCGACCGTTCCTTCCAGGGCACTGTAGATGGTTGTCTTGCCTGGGATAGGCTCTATCTTTCCCTTTGGATCAAGTTCCACTCGTACTGTTGTGCATCGTTAGCTCTGACTACTACCACTGATTTTTGGAATTAAGGGGGTTCTATAGACTTACCACTCGTCCGTCGTCGTCACCAGTGTATACCAGCTGCGGCATCGGAGTAATGCAAGTGATAGCTGCCTCCGTGTTTGTCCCCGTCTCGCTACGCGTGTCGATGTGGTCGAGTCGTCGCACCAGCTCCAGCGCCCATTTGCCATCCTTGACAATCCGTTTCCACACGTTCACCCTCCCCCTCCTGTGTCCCGTGAAGATGAGATAGTTCTCCAGCCACTCGTTGCCGGACCCTTCGTAGAAGGAGCAGGAATACACGTAGTCGTCATGCTCAGTGCAGACGTTCTGGTCGAGCATCAAGTCTCCGTTGATCGTGTACAATGCCACGTTGGGACCCGAGCATAGCATTATCTCGCCAGAGACATCGTTGATGCGAGCACACTCTACGGCCCGGGTACTTGGCAGCTTCCGTACGAAGTCGAGACGATTCAGGTCCCAGAGGAATGCGTGCCCGTCCCCGGAAATTGTCACCAGGGTACTGAAAGCCTTCGACACAGCAATCGTTGTAACCGGCGTCTTGTGTCCGAAGAGTGAAGAACGATGTAGCAGTTCAACAGGTTTACTAGATACAGTCTGTATAGTAAACACGGACACGACGCAGTCTTCACCGGCAGTAATCAACGTCTTAGAATCCGCGACGACGACGCAGGATATTTGGCCAATGTGCAAGTTCTCGCTCACGCCCGCGCTCTTTCGATTCTCCGTGTAATAGAAGCGCACACTATTATCTGCATAGCCCCACTCGAGGCATTTGTCAAAGTAAGGGGGGAGATTGAGGCGGAACGGGGATGAGCATAGCATGCGATCTTGTCTGGGCGAATAGACTAGCGACGATACCCGTTCACGACTCTCAAGGAGCGGATGAGGTATCCTTGCAAGAGCATGACTAGCCGTATCTAACCTCTTGACCGGATATGTGACATTCTCCCGACACGGATGGGACTTGGTGAAGACTTGATGCGGCGTCTGTCCGAAATTGTGGATGATGCTTGTAGTGGCGTGTCGTTCATCCGAATCCGTAATGTTGTCAAGATCTTTAGCACCATAATACGAAAGATAGTGAAACACGTTCAGGTTCTCTACAGCAGCTTCGCCGCGTTGCTTGTGACCGAATATCAAGTCAATCCACAGATGGAGGTGTTCGCTCACATAGGGACTCTCAAGTGCCTCTCGATGCTTTGCGATGAATATTTTTGGGTCCCCTTTGGCCCAGGGAGGCAGTTCGACGTGGTTCACCCGCCCCCCTGAACCCTGGCGGTCGCCGAAGTTATACCCGTTGACATTCGTCAAGAAGTCTGGGAGATAGAAGAACTCAGGTATTAGTTCTCGTACGTCAGATCCATTGTCCTGGGATGCCGATTTCCACGACCCTTCGATTGAAAAGAAAAGTCGGTCTGCATGATCGAAAGAGCCACCCTGTAGGAGGATAAAGGATTGCACAAATGGAGGCAACCGAATTAGGTATGATGCAACGATCATTGCAGACGAGTAATGCGTCCCGTAGTGGAACGGTGTCTCGCCAATCTCAGCCAAACTGGTGTATCTAGACTGATAGTCGAACTGACGCCGTACAGTTTGTGCACCCATCGGTTTCGACAAATCCCGAAATGTGGCAGGATCATCCAAATCTAACTCCTCGCTGGTGTAGTCTGCTAGAACCCATGGGAACACTGGGTACTGTGTAAGGTCGTTGAAGGTGCGACCCGCCATAGTGTTGACCAGCATCAAGTAATGGAAATTGGAGATCTCGCCTCGCTGCCATCGCCGCATGAGAGGATTCCAAGGAGAAGAGTTAAAGATGCTACCAAACTTTGACCCGAACGATTGGGGAGACTCTTCGAAGACTTTGAGTGATTCTAAACGCCAGGCATCTTCGGGGTTCGGTAATGAGTTAGCCCCTGCGGTATGCGGAGTCTTGTTACTGAGCCTGGCAAAAACCTCGTCCCTCATCACTGGATTCATGGCAGTCAAGAGGTAGCTTCGGCCGTCGGTAAAGAAGATTTCAATCGCCACGTCTCGAAATAGGAACCGACGTTTCGATATACTTATGACATCTTGCCACTTCCAGCTACGTGAGTCTTGAGCACCACGGCTAGTGGTCTGACGGTTCTCGCTTGACTTCGCTCCAGTGATAATTTGGGAGAAAGGATCGCGTTCCTCGATTGGCGCCTCCCAGACATTGACTATTTCTCCATCCGCGCACTGGAAGAAATTGTCCATGATATAAAGAGCATTTTTCCCGATCAGGAGGATGCCTTCAAATGCCTCGAGGCCAATGACACGAGAGACGTTGTAAACTTGCTGTACAGCATCGCCTTGTTGCAGTCGTCTCATCACCCTCCGATTCTTATCTTCGAACCCGTCATCCGCTTCATTAGGGTCGTTAGGGTCATCGACCATCTCAAAATCGTCTTCAGGAACAACCGATTGTGCAGGTTTAGCGTCGGTTTGAGTCCCAGTAGGGGGGCTATCAGTGTCATCCTCAGCACCCTCACCATGGCTGCTTATCTGCCCTTGGGGCATAGATGAAGGAGTAGGTTTTATTGATGCAGTGGCAGCAGCAGGAGTGACTTTTGTGCTCGGCTTGGGCGTGGAAGCCGGTGGCTGATCTGCCGTCCTACGCTTCGGTTGGTACTGGTCGTGGTCGGTAGTGAGATCTGGTAGAAGTCGTAAACGCATACGGTTACGACCTTCTGTTCTATCCAGTTTCCATTTGGTAGGCCTAGGTTCGTACAGTACAGCTCCTGGTCGGTTGAGGTCTCTTTGCATCTTGGAAAATGAAGACGAGAAAAAAGTAACATCATCCTGTTGATCTTGCATGAGGCGCTGGTGCTTGAAATGCTCAGAGGCATATATGGACTTCATCCAAGCGGAATTAGCCATATCATGACGTAGTAGAATATTATCTCGATCTACCATTTCTGAGTGCCATCGTTTCAGAGTTTCCTTCCGCTTCGTCAGTCGTGATTTAGCCGTCTCTGATGTGCGCTGGTTTTCAACGCCAACGAATTCCTCCCAAGTCCGCGAGATTCCACTGTAGAATAATTCGTCAAGTGAAGACCGATGTCCATCCACCCATTCAATGAAAGTGTCAGTATCGAGTTCAGTTAATTTTTGGAAGTCCGTTGCCAGAGGAGTCTGTTCTGAGGTCATGAATAGTCGAAACAATGATAGGCATTCCTCAGGCTTCTGAACGAGCATGATACGCCAGATGTTGACAGCAGCAAGCCGTACGGCTCGTCTTGCATCCACTAGCTTAGTGTAGAGTTGATACCAAAAAAGCTTCATATACTCATCATCAGGAGATAGAGACTCCAGTACAACCATTTGCCAATATAAGATCTTTTCCATAGAGAAATTGGCTTCTGACTCGGTAGTCTGTGGGTCATCTATCTCCGAGAGTCTCAAGAGAACCAGTTTGAGAAATGAACCGCGAATAGTCGACACTGCTTGGCTACATAGCCTAACTGTCTTCATTTTCGCAACATCCGGTCTCTGAAGGTACTCTAGTAAAAGCCCAGCGAAATCTAACATCGATTCTGTACCGTTCATGAACCATCCCTCAAAAATTGCCTCCACCATGTGGAGACTGAACCTGGCCATGTTGGTAAGGACTTTCGGCTCGCTAAGAACCTTCCAGTCTAGCTTAATTGTAGTGGACATGTGAACGATAGTACTCTTTAGCACGTATGACTCGAAGTATGCCTGGTGTTCTTGAAATCCAGGGGGTACTTTAAGAAACAAACCGAACCCAGGAAATTCTTTTCGCGCCAGTAGCTGGTCTATGAAGACATTGATAATGAGCTCGATGATACCTTCGACTAGCCCATGGCCAACGTTTTGATCGGTAACTGTCTTTTTCGGAGCTATCATGGGGACAAGGAGACTTGAACTAGATTGACTAGACTTTTGAGAAGTTAGAAGTATGAAGGACGAAGCCTTTCGCAATTGAGTTCCACGGTGGGTATTCCCTCGAGATGGCAGTGATGTCTCAGCCGTACTAGAAGTCCTAATTACAGGAGCCACACTCGACGTCCCACCAACTGGACGAATGATAACATCGCCGCCTTCGAAAGTGAGTGTCGAGTCTCTAGAGTTAAGTTCTGTTTCGGGATTGACTGGATCTGCGCTCACGATAGCAGGATAGAGAGCAGACAAAAGCAACCTTACATAATCCGATGACAACGCAAAGTCTCGGAAATCAGACGATCGAGCATGGAGGTCTGCCATAAATCGGATGACAGTCTGAAGTACGGCAGCATTGCCAGCATGGCGTTCAACTCGTGGCTGAGCCGTTTCTTCAACGACGGTTAGTTTAGCTCTACAATAAATAAAATGAGACTTACGCCGCGATTCCAGCTCTTTCCGAAGTGACATGGATCGTGCTCGTGGTCTTGTCCCTGAAGATTCCTGTCTAGCTGCTATAGACTCTGTTAAGTTCAAATCACCTAATGGTGGCGATGCTGGATCCTCTTGGTCCTTGAGAATGTCTTTTAAGGCATGCTGAATCATAGCCGTAATGATCGGCAAAGCATCTGGATTGACAATTTTGCATTTCCCAAATGTTTCCAGCAAGCTGAAAAAGTCGAAGTTCTTCTCGAAATCTATCTCTGCAACGTCATAACCGAAGAGAATGCTGAAGCAGATGGGCCAAAGAGTCGACATATCCCACCATCGTTTAAGACGGTGGGCCATAATACAGAAGCCTCCAGTTTTCCCCGCAAATTTGTTGGTGTAAGCCGTGCCATGGGTGACTAGAAGTCTAGCAAGTATCTTGCAGCCGTATACTACAATTTCCGGATCATTTTCTGTGAGAAGATACAAAAGCCACTGCGCCATCATCAGCTTGGAATTCCTTTGAGATGGCCGGGCGTCAAGTACCTTGTTTGTTACAGTTTTGGCAAACTTTCGAATGACAGCCAAGTTCCCCTTTTCGCATAGTAATTGGCTATACATATCTAAGAGGCGTATACCGACTTCCCTCTTCGTAAGTGACCTCGCGCCATTGCCGTCCGTTCCACCCACATGTACTAATGGCCGTAGTGGAACGTTATGCGAAGGTCGACGATTCGCTGGCTTCGGAGTCCGTGGAAGGGACCTTGATGGAGGATGAAAAGCATAAGTGATAAAAAGGGCAAGCGACTGATGAACTTCTGTATTGTAATTACACTTGACGAGATTTTTGATTGTGCTGATGAAAAAGGGGAGCACATCCTCCGGTAAAGGTTCGGACTTTACGGCATCTAGGAGTCTCTTCACAATTCCTAAAGACAAACGTCAGCGAAATGTAGGATACTTACCTAAGTTTAGAAAAAACACTCACGCATTCGAAGTAGCCTGCGATTGTTGTACTGGTGATACTTGCTCATCACGGCGAAGTCCACGAACTGTTTATAATAAAGCTCTTGGACGATATGCCCGCATTTTCTCCAGCCATCGAAGTCGACAAGGAGAATGCGATATGCGAGAGGATTTATGATGACTGAATCGAGAGGGTCTCGATGTTTGTATCCTACAAAACCCAGCACGAGGCTGAGAAGTTGGAAACATAACTTCTCCCTTTCGAGTTCCGAAATTGTCAATTTCTCCGTCACGGTTTCGCCAACAGAACCGCCAAACCCGAGCTTCGCTTTCAAGAGAATTCCTAGGATCGCGTATCCTCCGTCTTTCTCCATAGCCTCGCTATTTCGCCAACTTGAGTTAATGCATATGAACAGCATCTCGACAGCACGGACTAGTGTCTCGGCCGAAGAAGCCCGTTCAATCAACTTCAACGCGAGTGGAGTGAAACCCGCGAGCTGCCAAAGAGCATCATCGAAGAATTGAGGCATCGCAACAATAGGGTTCCCTGTAAGTACAGCAACGCCATTCGATCGGAGAAGCGCATCGTTGATTGAGGGCAATGCCGTATTAATAGCTATACCCGTACCATTCTTAAGGACCATTTGTACAAGAGTATGAGCAGGCCCACGAGATAGAGCACGAAATAGTTGCGACTCTCCGAAATTCTCTTTTTCCCTGAAGATTGAAGACGGCAACACACTTAGAAGAATTTTATGCTCTGGGACCACATGACTTGCTTTATCCCTAATGACTTTCATGATGTCAGAGTCTTCTTTTCCAGTGCTAACGAGGTCGTTGCGGAGTCCCAAAGCAGCTGATGCCGTGTAGGTTTGAAACCCACCAAGACAGTCTTGAAAATTTCCCTGGTAATGAGCTCCTAATCGGCTAGGCACCGAAAGGAAATCTTCGCTTAATACATCATCGAAAAGATGGGCCGTCCCAAGAGACCATTTGGAATTAATTAACCCAGCCCCTAAATGAGAAGAAAGCTCCCGCGGAGTTCCTAAGAATGCTTGAACTGGCATGGACTTGTTACTTGTGGAGGTGAAGGAGGCGAAACTTTCAGTACTGCCGTTTGATACTGGAGGAGAGGCAGGGTACGAAGCGCGTATTTGTTCAACAAATTCACCATTCACATACAGGGAAGCTTTGCTGGGACTCATCGTCTTGGGTCGTCGATGGACCACTACGATGTGATACCATTTCCCTTCCTTAAATGTGAATGTCCTAAACCGGACGCTCGGTCGTTGAGAAGTAACTGAAGTCTGCAGAATAAAATTGTGGGTATCTTTCTCAAGATATGCGAGAACAAAGCATGTTTGGGTCGAGTCAAAAGCCCCAAAGAGTGTAGTATGTGACCTCGGATCAAATTTGTCAACTCGTACCCAAGCAGCGAATGTGTATCCGGCAGATGACTGAGGGGGAAACGGACGACCGATGCTAGGCAACTCAATAGAAGAATGACCATGTTGAGATAAGTCGAATTGTATGAATGGAGGACCACCGTCCTTGTGCATAACCTCCAAGCAAAAATCGGAGGAATCCAGAGAGGGGTTGAGTAGAAGTTCCTGTGCATCAACAAGCCGGTTCACGCCAAATGGCATGAGGGATCGGCAAAGCTTTAGAACCGTCTCCCGCTCGGCATCATTAAGGGACGAGTTCTCGTCAAAAGCAAATCTTAAGAACCGAGAGAGTACGCCGGTCTCGTGGACAAGGCATAAGTTAATGTTGGAAACATGTATAACCGACGACAAGACCTTGAGCACAAGTAACGATGCCGTATTTTCTGGCACATTCTTATCGCGGGGTAACGATTCCCAGAAGTCCACGATCGTACGAACGACCTCGGCATTTTGTAAGGTTGACTTGGGGCCAACAGTCTTGTTAATCGCGGCTTCAATCGATGCCATCTGGACACCTAGGCGCGCAACTTCATGATCCTCACTCCTGGTGCCATCTTCGCCAGTGCCAGATTCAGTCGGCGCAACTAGGACCCAGGGATTAGTATCTTCTAAGACGGCAGAGCAGCATAATTGGTCCAAGGCGGCGTCGTTGAGCGCCAAGGAGAAGAGCTTCCCGAATAGTTGGCAACTCGTCCAAAGATCTGAATCACTGCCCCCAAGACCAATGCTTGCTATTATTTGCTCTAAAGCTTCCCAGCCACCGCCTTCAAGTCGTGTGCGAAAGTACCGTCGGTTACCGGGATGACCACGAAAGGCGGCAGCTAACACACTGAAGACGGCATTAAGCAGATCGAAGAAACTCCTCTTGTCGGTCTCGTCCCGCTTCTGCAGGTTATAGAAGCCAGAGAAGGATCGGAGTAGGTCAAACAGACGGTGAAAGCCGCGAAGATGCCTGAAGTCATCCTGAACGGAGCTTGGCGGGGCAGTCGCGGACAGATGTTGCTGGATCTGACGTATCTGACCCAATAATGGTTCGAACTTCGGATATCCGTTGGTTAAAGAAGTCGAGAGATTAGAGGATACGGAATCGAGGAGGGTCTGAAGAACTTCGGTAGCTTTAGAGGTCGCTAACGGAGTGGAGGCGGAAGTGGATGAACGATAGCGACCTGGCCGCAAAGACATATTGACGGTGACCAAGGACTAAAGTTGCGCAGGGAAAGAAATTCATGCTGTCTTCATATTACGCAGACTGAACTTGCTAGCACCCAGTTTGGGTTCTAGGCTGCCGTTTACTCTATAGAGCATCGAATAGTAGGGAGGATCAGCTTCTCGCGACGGGGTTCAGCAATGAGTAGAGTAAGGTAGGTTTGTTGCGCGGTGGTTGGCTTAGCACGGTTTTAAAAAAAAAAAAAGAAAAGGGGAACCTCAAGGCCTCTTAAGAGAGTTGAAATGGTGACTATGGTAAAATGCTTTGTTTTAGCTTGCCCTCTAGAAATTATGTGTGCCAATGAGTTATGGATCTAAAAGAGCTCTTACACTCTTTACAGCCAGACAGGTTCGACGTCAATCAATTTTGGAAGTTGTCAGCCTTAGATCCCATGTCTGCGCTACCTTTCTACCTACCTAGTTACTTCATAAGCCTGTGTGGCTTGTGCATTTAGTTCAATGCCACTGTGACCTAGCGCTGTAACACAATCTACCTGAGGGTAGGACCTCGGATCGCATATAAATAGATAGATACGAGGTACGAGATTATCGGAAGTATCGGCTCATACGGGTTCTTGCACTAAAAGAGGCACATATCGATTAACTTAGGTCTCCATACAGCCGAGAGATAGTACCTAGGAGAACCTTGGAATACCTACTTATGATGAGACCACTTACCACTGCCAGGTCGATCAAAAGAGATGAACGATTATTAAATCGTGTCAAAGTCTATAAAAGTCAAGAGCATTTACTGCTTTCTCCTTAGTCGTTACTCTCTCTTATTTTGACTTCTCCAGAAAGAACAATAATTCAACAATCAACCTGAACAAATTCTAACCCTAACAGTGGTCGAGAGTAACAAATCGAGTCTCCGCAAAGCTTTGTTAAACGATCTTTATTTCTGCCTAGAGTGAATATAGCGAACCAGATGAACGATATGTGTTTCTAATTGCTCGAGAACTGCATACCATGCGACAAATCAAACCAAGCTAGCATAAATATCATACATCAAATTTCCACGTTCCACGACTAAGTCTCCAGCACACTCTACGCGTAGAGGGTAGGATGTTATCTAAGCCCGGCTGTGCCGCAAAGAGTGGGCTTTGTGCGCCGGTAAGCTTACGAGGCTGCGAGGGACATATGCCGCAGACCCGCAGGTGGTTCGGCCCGCGATGGTGAGTGTACCATCCCACGGCCTCAATTTGACGGAGTGTTCAGTCATGCGGTAGCCGTGACCGAAGCACCGGGAGCAATATCCGTGGTGGATATCATCGCCGCCAACCCCGAAGCCAAGGCTGCACCATCACAAGGATACTAACCCCTGGTACCGTGGTGCGAGTTTCACGATAATTCGTATCAACAACCGCTTGTGGTGTTGGCAGATGTCGCGCCTCTAGTTCTAACACTACCTAGGTAGTACATACGTTTTATGTAACTGGTCTTCTTTCTAGCGGTGGACGGCCACAGCGACACCGGTATGCTGGGGAATGGGGAAGTGGGTTATTCGCGGTGAGTACATATCCTACTTCACCCTACTTATCCACCTTACTTGATTGTTTCACATACTGGTGCACAATGTGTAAAATCCAGAGTATAATGGAGTTTGTTGTGTTTCTTAGATGAACCGATTCTCGAAGATCCTTTAACACAAGCCAACGTGATCATTAGTTAGAAGGTAAGGAGTTAGCAATAGCAAAGAAACTTTTGTGTCATATTGGAGAGCCCGTAGTCCGCTTGTCTGCAATCATCTATGGTTTGGGCGGATTTCCTAGAATTTAGTTAGGTATCTTAATTGTATCGAACCTGGCTATACCAGGTAGCTAGCTATCTACCTAATTAATTACAGCTTGAGGCGAAATTCTTGCGATTGTCGTCCAGAGTCTACTTAGGTGATGATAAAAGTATAGCACGTCTTTCGTTGTTTTACTTGAATATGATTCAAACGTTAAACGCGTTATCTTTGGTATTTGAACAAAGTTTATATACTATGTGATGTCTTCTATAAATACCATTTCGCCTATGATTTTTTGAGTCTACTCAATAATGCTTTAAGGGTCCTTAAGACCCTAGACTTTAATATAGGATTTTTATTGTGACATTCTATATCATTATACGTCTGTATAAATGTTGGCGCCATCATGATAGTTATGTCGTGAGTCGTTATGGCTTATTGGTGATCGGGCTACTAACGAGCTTCGAAGCAAGATGAACTACGTGCAACAAATTCTGATTTATATCAAACCATCGTTGTAACAGTAGTTTCCATAATAGTTGATGCGTGATAAGAACAATGTAAGACACATCCAGTATTTTAAGTCAAGTGAGCATCGTTAATGGAGGGGATGATTGTCGAGCATACGAATCTCTGGTCATCTTCGAAAGTTGCAGGTGGTGAGTGCCATGTTCCCTACCCCTGGACACTACAGAGAATATGTTGTCAACGTAAAAACAACATTGAACCTCGGAACTGGAAAATCTAATAATTGATACTGTGTTGCATCCATTGCATCGAATGCAGGCTATTGTCATTGTTATTATTATGAAGATGATGTGTTGTTAATGTTGATTAAAAGGGGAAGAAGGAGTTGTTGAGTTGAGCAGGAAAGCACGTGTCAATGTGCCAAGACCAATTTTCGAGTCAAGTAAGTGCAGCTGATCCCAGGGTCATTAATTAGAGCTAGCAGGGCTAACAGGAGGTTGAGTGGACAAAAGAGCTTCGAGGATGGAAAGCAGGTCCAAAGCCAATCAAGCTTCTATCCTAATCCTAGCTCGATTGTGTCATACCATCGTTATCTGAGGTGAGCTTTCCGACATTGAAGAACCAAGTATTAACCAAGCAACCAAGCAGCAACGGAGGTATCAACAAGAGGTAAGATACCTTGTATGAGTACGTACATTGTAGGTGTTTGCCCTGATGATTGCAAAACAACCTTAGTCACTCTTCGATATATTTCAATAGAACTTCAGACCGTAACCTTTGGGCCGGTGGCAAATACTTATCCACCATAGCATTCTAAGGGTCCAAAAGCTGCATACATCTGTAGGCAACTCATACCTAGGTACCTACACGTATTTGTGTTCATAGGCTGTCTTGGTTGATAAGATAGGTACCGAGTAATGGTGGCGTTCCTTATCGCTAGCCAATTACCTCCGGAACCCAACAGATTCAAAAATGTCTAGTCCTATTTAGGTGTTCATCGGCAACCGCGTGAACCGGAACCCATTAAGACGGTCTTGTCTCCATTGCTCCTATGCTCGTTCATTTGTGTGTACCTACATTAAGAGACCTGTACCTATTCCGTAATCCCGTTCCGGCCATCTTACCTAGGTAGTTATCCTGCTTATCGTCTCTGGATCTGGAATGCCTCTTATGAGAGACATAGATACCACTTACAGACGAAAACACTATTAGAAGAAGAGTCACGTCATAAACAAGCTAAGACGAAGTATGTGAAACACAAATTCTCAATAAAGCAAGAGTGATGGATTGCCGTGCTTTAAGGTACACAAGCCTCGGGGGTTTCCACCAATGCTTTACGATCTAACGAATCTAGGTTTAGTAGCAAGGTCAGCCTGTCACGCTAGCCCTGGTGGAGCCTAGCATTTCCGTCCTTATCTGGTTGGCCCAGCGGCTGTGGTGCGTCACCTGCACTGCTTCATGCTGGGGAAGGCAACCATAACCAAGTGTACGTACACTGCCTAGTGCGTACAGTCAGAATGTACCTGTAAACTGTACCTTGAGCTCGGTGCATTGCTGTGGCAGCCACACCCTTTATCAGTTCCCGCTTTCGCTCGATGAGCTTCTTCCCTTCTTCTTCTTCCTCTTCCTTCCTCCATCTCCCGATCATCCAATCTTCCCATCATCAATCACAAAGTAACCTCATCTTTGTGGTGGCATATCATTTCCTGGGGCATCATTTGCTTGGTCTCTCGGGTTTTCCCTTTCTTCTAGTGTTTTTCTCCCTTTTTCGAGTCTCGGGTAGACTCATCCTTCCCTCGTGCGATCTTCAATCATAGTACTCGTTATCGGTCTACTATCCAACACTCATCACCATCCATCAAGATGAGGGGCCTCGTCGCTCTCTCTCTGGCATATGCTGTCGCCGCAGCGCCCTCGTTCAGCTACGAGACAATCCACCACGGCGCCGCTCCCATCATCTCGTCCTCTACTTCCGAAGAGGTTCCCAACTCATACATCGTCAAGTTCAAGGGCCACGTGACAGAGTCCTCAGCTGCGGACCATCATTCGTGGATCCAGAAGATCCATGGTGAACGCGAAGATGAGCGATTAGAGCTTCGAAAGCGAGGCCAGATCCCTCTCCTCGGCGATGTTGTCGACAGCTTCAAGGGTCTAAAGCACACCTTGAAGATTGGTACCGACTTCCTCGGTTACGCCGGTCACTTCGATGACTCCATCATTGAGGAAGTCCGAAGACACCCTGATGTAAGTATCGCGCTTTGCAACTGTTTAAATGCATATGCTTTCCCACCATATGAAATATGTAATTCCATCGATTTACCCTATGCGTCACTATTCAATTCATCGTTACTAATGGTTACACCTATAGGTTGAATTCATTGAGAAGGATTCCATCGTCCACGCTCTCGCGGAAGACGAACCGGACCTAGAGAAAAACGCACCATGGGGTTTGGCCCGAATTTCTCATCGTAAACAACTCTCCTTTGGTTCATACAACAAATACCTCTATGCTGCCGAGGGTGGTGAGGGCGTTGATGTCTATGTCATCGATACCGGTTGCAACACTGAGCACGTTGATTTCGAAGGACGTGCGTCTTGGGGCAAGACCATTCCCACTGGTGACGAGGACGTTGATGGCAACGGCCATGGTACCCACTGCTCTGGCACCATTGCCGGCAAGAAGTATGGTGTTGCCAAGAAAGCCAACGTAAAGGCTGTCAAGGTTCTCCGCTCTAATGGATCCGGTTCCATGTCCGACGTCATGAAGGGTGTTGAGTGGGCTGCTGAGTCGCACTTGGAGCAGGTCGCCAAGGCCAAGAAGGGCTCGCGCAAGGGCTTCAAGGGATCTACCGCTAACATGTCTCTCGGTGGTGGCAAGTCTCCCTCTTTGGACCAGGCTGTCAACGCTGCTGTCTCTGCTGGTCTCCATTTCGCTGTTGCCGCTGGCAATGACAACGCCGATGCCTGCAAGTACTCCCCGGCTGCTGCTGACAAGGCCATCACTGTTGGTGCTAGCGCCCTTGATGACAGCCGTGCGTACTTTTCCAACTGGGGAAAGTGTGTTGACATTTTCGGCCCTGGTCTGAGCATCCAGTCGACCTGGATCGGCAGCAAGACTGCTATCAACACTATCTCTGGCACGTCTATGGCTTCCCCCCACATCTGCGGTCTGACCGCCTACTTCCTTTCCCTCCAGCCTAGCAAGGATTCCGAGTACGGCATGGCTGAGATCACCCCGGAGAAGTTGAAGACCAACATGGTCACCATCGCCACCAAGGGAGCTCTCTCTGACATCCCCAGTGACACTCCCAACCTACTCGCCTGGAACGGTGGTGGTTACTCCAACTACAGCCAGATCGTCTCTGAGGGTGGTTACGTTGCTGAGGCTCCCGCTGATGCCTCTTTGTCTATCGAGGAGCTCGAGAAGGCCATTGAGCATGACTTCAACGTGGTCTCCGGCACTGTCGTCAAGGGCGTATCTTCGCTCTCCGGAAAGGCTGAGGAGATTTCCAACAAGATCCACGAGGTCGTTGAGGAAGAGCTCAAGGAGTTGTTCGAGGAGCTCCGTGCTTAAGGTGACATAGATTGTTAGTCGTCTCTAGCTTGTAGTATTTATCTAGACTCTGGGAACTTGGACGTCTGGCGAGCTGCCTATTGAGCATAGGTCCCTCGAGTGGTGTTTTTTTGGATTTTCGGCCATCCGGCCTATCTATACATGTACACGCAGGAATGATCCTTTTTGGTAGCATGGTAACGTTTCATCAGGCCTGTCTCGGATAGTCATGGCTCGAATTGCAATCCTTTTTGCCATCAGCATGTACAATTTGCCTACTTAGATGTGATGAGCTAGTGTATTGAATTTATGCTTGGTATTGAGATCATTATGGACAGCTTCGAGCTTGCTCACCTACTGCTTTCAATATCAAGGTGACCTTCGCCAAGGTGAGAAAGCCGCATGCACTTATGGATGATTAACTGTTATTCGTCGACAAGCAAAGATATTAAGACTCGATATTAGATATGTTTGTGATGAAAGCCTATGTTTGTATAAACTGCTTCTAAGTACGAAGCCAGGTTACCTTCTCGTTCCTTGATCGAGTCAGGATTGCTCTCGGTACAGGCAGTACGTATAAAGCAGCCAAGTCATGGGAATCACGACAGACTTATACATACACCATGCTTCATACATGCTACTTCCATTCCTTTGGCTCTGGATATATACAAGGAAGGCGTGTTTTGCCATGACTGCAAAATTGACTTGCCCCCTTGCTGCTTACTTCAGGGCGTAGAATAGATAAGGACATCTCTCATAGAATCTGCAATGTAAAATACTTGATAGATACTCATCTTCACATATTCCATCTTAACACATGCATTCATCGAGATTCAGTCATATCATCTCCAACCCGGATCTTCCACAGTGAACACAGTGGCTTTTGGTTAGTCTGTATTTGACATGAGTCCCTAAGGTGATTCATCTTCGACGTTGGATCACCACCTTTTTTGGTAGAATCCGTTGCCTGTCACTCGGCTCCCTTTTTACTTTCATGTTATACAAACCACGGAATTCACGCCAGTTATGTATCATCGAAATAGCACAAAATTCCATCGTATCGATCGTCAAAAATCAACCTCTTCCGCGAAAAGCGTCCACTTGGAGCATATTAGTCCTGAGACGGCTGAGCGTGATGCTCATGCCGCAGCTACTAAAGCCTTTGCGAGAGCTAAGGAGCGCTCTTCTACAGAGGCAACCTTATGGCCACCACCCCGGAACACCGATTCGAGCGATACGAGCGGTTATGACGGTACCCCCGACAGACGTAGCAATGACTCCGCTATCAGACGTCAACAAAGTGTTCGCTTTGTACAAGAAAAGGCTCCAAAGAACCCGGAAATTTGCAAAAACTTCGAAAACACGACACATGCTTGGAATACAAATACTGCCAATGTAGATATCGACAAGATTGATCCTCGGCCGATGACAAGTGCCTCCGCTGCAGGAATGGTTTCTGCCGCCAAAGGCACAGCGGGTGATTATATCAATACCTTCTTTACAGCTGATGAGTATTGTACACCCGAGGATGATATTGCATCAGCTCCTTCATCATATCGGAGGATTCGAAAGTCTAGATCAATGTTCACCTGTTCGGAAGCTAGCATGAATTCTCGAAATCACGTTCGGACCCCAACCTCGACAACAATCAATCACGTACCTTCGTCTTCCGCCGGCTCGTTGACTAGGGGTGCGGATGAGCGTGTACATTCAATAAAACTTAAAGCACCGAAGTCAATGTCATTCTTGAGGGGTCGTCGTGACCAGCCAATGCTATTCTCCAGGCGTCGTGGCAGCGCCCCCTTTTCGTTGTCCAATAACGGGAATGCTGTGACTTCAAACAGTAGAGATAGGATCATAAAGTCACAGCCATCGCCATTCCTTCGTTCAAAACCAAATAATGCCGATAAATACTTCAAGAAGAGCATGCGAGAAGACAGCAATGAGACGCTACTGATTGATGGGAAAATACCAAAAGATGGCAGTCTAAGAGTGCGGGCCCGCAAGGTCTCGCACAACTTCAAACACAAGTTGAAAAATTTCTTCAGTTTGGTCAAAGGAGATGCCGATGAAGCGGTGTTTCCTCCTCAACAAGTTGAGGCTTCAAAGTCACATATCACCACTCTAAGTAATTTCGATTACATGAAGAGTGACGAGTTCCGGCTCGAACCAACTAGTGATGAGGCTGCCCTATCTCGTGTTCCCTCTGGAGTCCCATCTTTACATGCAGTCCCCTCGCACCAGCAACTTCGTTCTCGGCAAGGTAGTGTTGAGAGCTTAAAAAGCGAGAGGAGGGCCTCGGACGAACGGTCTCGAGTAACGAGCTGGACGAATTCAGACACAAACACGATCAATACTCTCAACAGCCATATGGGGGAATGGGAACGGCAGCGCTTATCAGTCATAAAAGAAAATGGCATGCATATCTCTTCATCGTCGGCAAGGTCCCCTGAAGTTACAACCCACGTTACGGACTCTCTTCTACCACCGATACCGCCGCCAGCAACAGTTGATAGCCAAAGAATTTATTCTGCGCTTATGAAAAGGCTCAGTGATACGAATAAGCATCAAAAGAAAAGAGAATTAAAGAGCCAAAAAAGTGTTAATAATTTCATCACCGCAAGCGTCATACCTCCGCGAGGTAGCTCTAGGGTTCGTGAAGGTCGCGGGGCTAAATCACCCGCAACCATTCGCCATGTTGTTTCTGATGGTCTTTCGGAATCATCGTCAGCGGGGACAATCGAAAGAAAGCCGGTTGCAAGCACTAGAAGAGCTAAGACGAAACCAAACGAGTCCCCCTTTCGTGCTGACTCGACTTCACCAGGACTCCCGTCTTCCATATCGGCGTCTCTAGAAAACGAAACAAAAAGGTCCATCAATTTAGGCGGTACATCGGATCCTATTCCATTCATCGAAGAACCTACACCGCCAGCGAGAACACTATCGACTCGTAGCTCGGCATTTTTTGCTAGCCCTACATGTCATCTATTTCGCACGCGGAGCCCGTATAGACGTGCACTTCAAGATTCGATCAGAACAGAATCCCAGACCACACAGTTGAGGTCCCCCGAATTCAACCCCTGGATGCGTTCCCTGACAGGTCTGCCTATTCGATGCCCAAGCACATGCGAGTCCGAGGTGGACAAGAAAATGCAGTATGCAGAAAGCATTTATTCTTCCACGACAGACGAACAACCAATGGAGTCCTTGAACAATGTATCGGCTGTATGTAATTTCCCCAAACCATCGAACATCCACGGAGATGCCACGATATTTGTGAGCCCCCCTGTCTACCGTCCCACTCCACCTCCTGTACCCAAACACAGGGTGACTTCTTCCGCAAGCTCCGTGGAATGGAAAACATGGTTGTCTGCAAATGTTTCAAAACTCGAGGGTACGCCTGACCATGCAGATATGAGTATTCTCAAATACAAAGTGCCATCATCCCGCACCACGGGTCACATTCGAGAAAATGCCCAGATTCACGATGAGGATGAGCAACCGCCGTTAGAAGTATACAAACCTACGAGGCCGGATAGCGTGCTTGCGACAATTGAGCAAAACGCAAGAGCTTCACCACAAGCGGGACGGCCAACTTTGAAGAGCGTGTCGCCGAATCCGCATTGTGAAAAAGAAAACGAGATTCCGGAACGCCATACAACTCAGTCTCGGAATGCATTGCGCACTACGCCGTCTCTGGCAAGCATGAGATCTGCGCGGGAAGTAAACCCTTCATCAGACCCGACAAGAAAAGGGGCATTTGACTCCATTCCAAGAAAGTCTCTGGCACATAGGCCCTCACTAAACACCCTTGCAGGCAATCAGACTTCAGCTAGAAAACTAGTGAAAAGACAGATAGGCTCCAAGAAATATGTCACGCCGACGCCCAGCCCGGGTCCCAAGGCGACAGCCGATAATCAGTTTAGGAAGCTTGGCGGTTCGAGCAGCTCGAGGCGCAGATTTGCGTTAGTGTCAAAGAAGACCGAGAACGTGAGCCCGAACACTGATGTCGATGTTGACGATGATATAAACCCCTACGGCGTCCAAGGGTCTGGTGTTTTCGGCTCAGAAACTGACTTGAATCCTCAGTCAATAGGGAGCAAGGAGATGGTCGATCTCTTCCTCAGCAGCAGACGGAAGCGCATGGCGAGTAGTGAAGATGGAGGTGTTTTCATATAGCTGTCTAAGGCCACTGCGTAGCTTGGTTTGGTTATAGGGGGAGGAACTAGGAGTTAACTTGGACTACAATGTTTGAGTGACTGCGACTTTTACGGAGTATATTATGGACGGAAGCTTAGTATTAGTTGAAACGGGCTTGGGGACGTGAGGGTCGAGAGGGAAGGAGTTTTAACGTTGTAAACAGGAGACTACTTGACTATCGCTTAGAGTGAATGAGAAAAAATGGCTACCCGAGACTCTTCGCTGGGGTAGGCATATAATGGTAATGGAAATAGACGAGTGAAGAATACCGAGCTCTGATGTGGGATGCGATTGGCCTTGATGGAGTGAGTGTAAAGTTAGCAGTCGAAATTAAATGGCAATAGGGAATTCTTATCACGAAATCTTCACAATTAGCCTCATGTTGTTCTATTCAGTCCTGTAGAAGGACGGCACGTATCGCGTTCCAGGGCTGATGTTTTCAACAACTGGGACTAGAAGTCAAATGTTACTTCTTATGAGTGGATGTCTTAATAAGTTTACTTAAGTATTATCCATCAGAACTCCTCTGTTAGCATCATTGATCATGGGTGCGTAGCGAAAACTTCATACGTTACGCTGATGTTGGGTATTCGCAAAATTTAAGGGGTAAGCTCAAATCCCCCCTTTTACACGGAAAGCCAACTTGTGCGGCATCAACGTATCACTACCGCGTCCTCAATGTGGCCCCGTTTCTGTAGGCTAATATCGTACTGAGATAATCTCATCATAAAAGGCAAGTTATGTGAGATTAGCTGCGCTGCATCACATTTCATGTTCAGTCAGTTGTCGCTGTTCCTGACAATAGCGATTACGTAACGCTCTCTGTCAATTGATAAGTCAGCAAAATGCTAGAGTTACGTAAGCATTTGCACACAGGCGGCGCCCCTTAAATAAAATTACGTAATCAACTTGAATAAGGGGTAAAACATTAGCGACTGTTGTCTCCATTAAAAGACTGAACCCCTTGACTCCTATAAGAGTCGTTTGATAAGTACTTATGGTTCATTCATACTCTTACAATATTTTTCCTTTTGCTGTTAAACGGCACTTCGCAGTTTGGTGGTAACGCGCCGAAAGCTGCGTACTTCCTGTTATACGCCACCTTAGACGTATCAATATCTTTCATCTCTACGTCGTAGTTTGAAAACAAGTATGCCAAAGTAGTGAGCATCTATAATCTTGCAAGGTAACGCCCCGGACAGTGATGCATTATAATTAAAAGTACATGTACTTTGATTGTGATTGAATGAGGTTGTTTAAAATAGACACAGGTTACGAGTGTCATTCTTGTATGTTACAAGCCAGAGTTATCAGGAGTTTATAGAGGCTCATATATGGTACGCCAATGCTACAAATCTATCTGTATGCCTACTTCGTAGGGTAGCTGAAGTTTGATTGGTTATATTGTCATGGAACTTGAGCGAGTACCCGGATAGTGGAGTTAAAGCAACGACAAAGGGCTGTTTTTATTTCTTTTTGTTAGCGAAAAGGGGCAAAGGTACAAGTACCATCCTTCTATTACGTGAAGGTTGCTCTCTTAATTACTTAGGAGGTGCCTACATATGTAGTAACACAGGGCCAAGACAACAAATTAGTTAATGGTACAGTTTCATGCAAGAGAGCCAATATACTAACCAATATACCAACAGACATCTAGCCGACTTAGACATCCATCCTCCAGGTAGAGACGCCCAGTTTCTTGAAGCAGCAACTGCTTCTAAAGCCGGGTTGTCTTCAACCACACTCTGATTAAGTGCTCAACAACTAACAAGTAACGTGTACCACATGTCTCTCAAGACCACCTTAGTAACCTCTTCAGAGACGTTTACCGAATCTCTCATGGACGACATCGTTGGAAATGGCAAGGGCGGTATGGTCTGGAGGGGGCCCCATGCCGGTGGAATCAAGTTTCTCTCGACATGGCTCCCGAGCTGGTGCCAAGACACCGCGATGAGTATCAACCAGGGACTTAAGGAACTTGCGCAGGATATTGACGGAACGAAGAAGGAGTAACGTGACCACAATACTTGCCAGGTTAATTATGAGCTATTTAAGGGCAGTTCTCATACCTTTTTGCATATGTTCTGCGAAGTTCTACGCCCCTAGAAATCTACCCACCACACTAGTCGCATACCAGGTCTGTCCCCGTAGGCACGCCATCGCCGTTATTGCAGGTACGCTGATTTAAAGAGCCAAATCTTGAGAGGTTGAAGCCATGCTCTTTTGTGCGGACTTTCAGTGCTACATCAAGCGCTTCTGCGGATGAAAGCATCTCTTGGAAGACATCAGGAGGACTTGGAATAGTCGCTCTATGTGCTAGGTCAGCTAAGTCATTGCCCGGAGCTTCTAGGCTGCGAAAGTACCCCAAAAGGTGTGATTCAGCTTTTACGAGATATTAGGGTAAAGGAAATCAAATTACAGTAGGTTTAAAGGACGGACCAATGATGGCTGACGTTAGATGAAAGAATTTGTGAAGAAGTTTGGCCTGGAAGGGATGAGATGAGATGCAGCTGGCTAAAAAGGAAATATATACTTAATAAGAGGGACAAAAGCCAATCTGCATTTAGCACGACTCACCGAAATAATAGTGCGCGAGATTACGGAACGCGGAAGAGAAAATATACGCCATCATTAGCCACAGTCGTCATTGTTCTCGATTTATCTGCGCCTGTGTCTGCTGTTTCAGGATTGCTGATGGCTATTTGGGAGAGTCAATCTTGCCGTAGTTCCCTGGAGGGAGTTGAATCCTCCAACTGAAACATTAGGGACTATGATAGGATACTTCAGGGCAATTGGCTTAATTTGAATTAATATGTCTACCATCGAACGAAGCTGCATGTAATCGCTTGCAGGTAGCGAGGAAGCTAAGCGCAACTGGTTCCTTACGAAAAGGGATAGACCGGTCGGGGATCTCGAGAATAGATCAGTGATTTTTCTTACTTGAGACAAGAGCTACGCATTGCCCTAGCAGATGGATTGTAACCCCCGTCAGCCCGCCCGATCGATGCGACATGCTCTCGCCGTTACACGGGCTATTCTTGGCCGGCCGTTTAACAGACGTCGCTGTGCCGCACGGCGACATCTCCCCTGCAGGTCTCGGCCATAGTCTACGCCGGTGGCCTTCGAATTGCTATATTTTCAATCCGAATACGTACCATCGCTCTTAGTAACTTAGATTCCTTCAGGCCTTAGTCTGGTTTAGAAGTTTGGTGTTGCATATGAGAAACACGCGAGATGAGTGGCGGCTGCAGGGGAGCTGAAGCTGGAACGGCAGTAATACGCCACGAGGGATTTCCCCCATACGTATATGAGGTCCCCCCTTCCCATCCTACCGTAGGTCGTGGGTCTTGGTTCTAGATTCGTTCTTGAATCCCAGTTTCTGTATTCTTTCCCACGTGGGACCATGGACGGCGTTCGCGTGTGCGACACAATTATCTAGAATCATATGACTAGGAAGCACCCTCCTAGTAGCCAGCGCTCATGGAAGACGATGAAAGGTTTCGATACCGCGTCGATTACAGCGAGAATGTTGCGCCCAAGTACCCAACCGGCTTTCCGGAAGGACTGGAGGTAGTCCCCAATTCTTCGCCTTTGTACCCCCTACCTACGCGCACTCCGGATCATGTGGTTGCAAATAATGTTGAAGATGATAAGTGGCCCCCGGCTTCGCGGGATTGGACCGGCGTGCCCACATCGGCGGCAAAGACATCGGAATTGGATGGTCGTAGAGAGTCAGAGAGGCGGCGGGTATTGGGGCTGACTGTCCCGCTTTTCTGGACGTTACTCGTGATCATAGCGATGGTTCTCGCAGCAGGTATCGGAGGTGGAATAGGCGGCGGTCTGAAAGCGCAACAGAAACTCAGTGATAACGGCTCGAGGTCCGTACCAGTTCTGACCATACATACCTAATCTGTATGGTATTCATGTTTGTTTACTAAATAATCCTAAAGCAATACAGCGAATGGGCCCCAATCATCATCATCATCAACAGACACGCCAACGCCAACGTCTTCACAAGGCGGGGCAACGACAACAGGAGCGACGAGCGGCCCCATACCCTCAGATAGTGGGTGCCCGTTGATCAACGGGCAGACTTACACGCCGTACGCGGTGGACGGAAAACCGATTCCGCTCCAGCAGGGGCTTGAGGGCCAGCAATTCAAGCAGGAGTGTTACACCAATTACGTCTCGTCACCAACAACTCCGACGCACGATATCCTGCGGATATATATGCCCACGCTAGAGAATTGTATGATGGCTTGCGCGGAAGTGAGTTGGTTTTCTTGCCCCACTTCCATGACCACGTCTGTCTCTCAGGAGCGAGACCTTCTCAGAAAAGCGCCCGGGGTTTTCATACCTAAGGCATATTCAACTCCCCTGAGCTTCCTGCTGTAGGAGGAAATTACTTACTCGTGTTGTTTATAGTATAATTCGGCGTACCACGCGAATGTAGCGAATAACACGGGCGTCGGCGGCGGCTACTGTGTAGCTGTGACAATTGTGAAGGTCAACGCCGGATTTTGCTACTTGAAAAATGGAACTACCACCAATGATACGATGGGACAACCGAACACTTACTCTAGTGCGGTATTACTTACTAGCCTTGATGAGACGCTGTCCTAGAGACCGTCTCCGGGCTTATCTTCCGGGTGAATTGGGTCAACGGTAAAGAATACCAACACATAGATTATGAGATATCCAGGGTAGTGTACCATAACGATCTGTAAAATATTGAATTTATGAGGACTTATGAGGGTTTATGAGAATATCAAGAGTGAGTAGCTATGTTATCGAACGTCATGCCATGTCTTGAAGACTACTGTTCATGTTAATCCACATTTACTTATAAGATCACATACTCATTCGGGGGTATGAAGATAATAAGTGAAACCAGTTACCAGGGACAATGCTGCAGTGAGTCAATTCTGTATTTGGTTTTGTTTTAAAGGAGCGGCTTGGAATACTAACAATACAGGATTCATTGAGATAACGTATTTCTTCATTCTCCCAATCGTAGTTTACGTCCATCATCTCTCCTCTCATCTAATCATGTCATATCATATCATACAAGGCATCATTTTATCCCCATGATCTACAAGAGCTTAAGATCGGCTCTTGCTCAACTCACTCTGCGCTGTGGCAGTGGGGCCGCCTTTGACACGCGCGCCACCGGTGACCAACTTTTCGCCCTTAGTGATGTCGTGGAGGGTCTGGCTGTCGATGGGCTCACCGGCGTGAGCTTGGGCGTGTGCCGTCGGGCCACCCTTCACGGGCTGGGATCGGCCCGTTAACGTGGATTCCGCATTGGAGATCTCAGAAATGGTGTGTGAATCAAGACGGCCCGTGTGCGCAGGGACGGGGTTAGTTTTCTGTGTTGGGAGAAAGGTTAGTGTGTACCCAGATAGTTGTTAACCGCGTGACCTAGAATTTGGTGATGGGTAGAGGAACTGAAGAACGGGGAATGGAGAATAGATAGGTACAACTTACGGCGGATGCCATGCTCTGAGCAAGAGCTGCAGGGCCTCCAGAGACGGGGCCGTCCTTGCTAGTGACATGCTTCTCGCCCTGGGTGATGTCGGAGATGACACCGGCTGTGACGGATTCGTTCGCGTGCTTCTGGGCTTCTGCCGTGGGTCCGCCGGCTACAGGTCGCTTTTCGCCCGTGAGCTCCTTCTCCCTGGCTGTAATCTCAGAGATAGCCTCCGAATTGAGGGTTCTGTCACCCATGATGGAGAGCCTCTGAAGAACTGGGCGGTGGGTTGAGATGCGTGGGTTGACGACAGGTATTCTGATGGCTTTGGTGAGTACGGATCGAGACATGGTTTCACGTTTTATTCATGCGATAAGTTGGTAGACTTGTTAAGAAACTTACCTGTGAAATAAAAAGGGGACCCGGGGAATTTATGCCACTTTGATCTGATGGATGTTGAGGGCGTCTTCTAAGCTAGCTGAGAGAGGTTAGAAGCTCTGGAGTTTTGACTAGAAGTTGCAGAAGTCTTGTAATCGATGATGGTTTGAGCGTCATATATCAAAAGGATGTTCTCATCTCTGACCTCATAGATCGGCTGTTATCTGTTTGTACCTGCAGTAGCACCTCAAAGCAATCCGGAGACACCTCCACTCGTTTGATTACGGCCCCTGAATAGTAAACGTAGCTGCGTAGTTTCCTCATGTGAATATTTCTTTTTATACTTGACCTCTTATCGAAGTCGATTGGGTACCTCCTACCTAGTGGCTAAGTCCCCCCGGCTATCCCACGAGGTACCAAGCATGGTGCTAAATTAATGTCATTGAGAAACCTATAAATGTGCGAAGGTTCATTACTAGGCCCTTTACGTATAAAACGCCTGTTGGTATAATAACCAGGCGTTTTCATTGCGATCATAGGATAGGGTAGGTACGTTGGTTGATTATTGTTGTGGAGGAAGTTTGAGTTTCCTGTTGAACTTGCACCCCAAGGTACGGATCTGTATTGTGGTGTGGGGCACCCCCCCATGACTTGGTGTGTTGCCCATACACAGGTACGTACCTAGTATTCCGACAACGCCTTAAAAAGTTATCCTATCATTTAACTTTTTATTATCCCATTCAATTCGATGTGTATTTTTGAGTCTTGCTATGTGCACTACCTATTTTTGCTATCGGGCCCTTGCGTGCACTACCTCCATGTACCTGTACATCTGCGCACGTACCACCTCTCCTT
>MU388367.1:0-70464 GCA_022578535.1 Jackrogersella minutella
AGCTGGCAGCTGTGGTTGTTGGTGGCTAAAGGTGGCTAAAAAGTGGGTGTGTCGTGTCAATAACATTTTTGTGTCGTGCCGTTAACGTTACTGTTATCTACTAGCTTAGTCTAGAGGACGACGTCTATGCTCACCTACGTAAGTACTTTATAGCAGCAAAGGGGGGATCACTTCGGTTAACTTCAATGATCGGTTTGATCAAGTATTAAACTTGTAAAATATTGATTAGTACATATCTGCTCTGAGACAACAATCCCGAATATTGCTTCACTAATCTCATTGTATTGGTATTGATCACTCACCAATGAATTCATCGCCTACCTAGGTTAATAGACTCGGTTATTTAGCTAGGTGTGAATGTTATCGTATCATCCCGTCGCGTCAATGCCGTTCAAACACAAGCCATTCCTCTTTGTTCCTAAAGACATTATTCTCTTGTCTGGCCTCTAAGAGTCTTTATTTATCTAGCAACAAGACCTTCCTATTGTCATATCCCCAATCAGGAAACATGGCAGTCATCTGACTGGTCGATTCTTGTCCAGAATCAATAAGCTATTATAAACTCAACAATGCCTCTCAGAGGCAGCCTAGAACAAGACAATAGCGTTGGCCACACCAGCTATTTTATAAACCCATTGTGAGCCCATATTCCGTACCAAGACATTGTCTTCCTTTTTCGCAATCCTTCAACTTCACACACACACACACATACACTTACATAAAAACAAAATTTCCTTCGACATACTTACTACACATCAGTCCCCCAGAGAAACCATTAAACAAAGCATATATATGTGCAGATACACGATCCCAGCTTTCACCTGCGGCTGCCGCGCTGTCGGCCCCTGCAAGCTGAACGAGCAGTGCGACCGCCCTCGCACGGGCTGCGATACCGACCCGTCGATCCTGATCCTGCCTCGTCGGTGCGACGACGCTCGGAATCACGCCGACGAGTAAGTGGCTCGCCGGTTATCTTGGGTCTGCTGATAGGGAATATAGGCAGGTAGGTATTCAAACTATCTATGCTGAGCAGTATCAAACAAGGAGGCCGTAAGGAACAGGTCGGTTTATAAGATATTTCTTCTGTCATCATCACTTTAATAAGGGATTTATCCTTCATCTCTAGACCCTCACAGTATGTACATACCTAGGGACCCAATTTACATAGTGTCAATTCATCTCTATTCTATCATGTCTATGCACATCCGATTCCGTTGCATATCATGCCTCATCACAATGTCCAATGCTCTAACCAAAAGCCGTACACGTCTAAGAAACATCGGTCAACTATCCTCCTCATCCCCCTCTAACCATATCTCATGACCATTCCCCTCCCTGACAAAAAAGCTCGCTATCAACCCTCCCACCGCAATCCCGGCCAGGCCCCAAAACACGCCTCCGACCAAGCCATGGCTTAACCCCATCCCGTACAGCCAACCGCCCAGGATCGGCCCCAAGGTTCGCGCGAAGCTGCTGACGCTCTGCCCGATACCGTGAACGGTTCCCAGCACGCTGGGGTGCGGGGTGCAGTTGTTGACCAGGATCGTTTGGGCCGGGAGCGCGAACGTGCGTCCCGTGACCTGGATGAACAGCACGCCCGCGATGGCGATCCAGATGGCCGCACCCGTCTTTTGGCTCGGGGGTGCGGTGGAGGAGGGCACGATGGATAAGAACGGGATGAGGGTATAGGCTATGGGGAACATGAACAGGCAGGTCCTCCACGAGAGCACGGTACCGAAGCGTGAGGACAGGCGCGGATACAGGAACAGCTGCATGGAGATGCCTATGACGCCCAGGATCGCCATGGCCATGCCCACGGAGCGCGGGGGCAAGCCGAGCCCGCCTGTGAACCGGAAGGGCAGTTTCGGGACGAAGCCGGGCGGGTCCGGGTCCGAGGGGTTGTAGACGGGGGTGGAGAGGAAGACAAACCAGAGGGAATTGAAGGTACCGACGTGGAAGGCGAGGAAGAAATGCGCGACGAGCGTAAGCGACACGTTTGAGGTGAATATGCGGCGGAAGGGGAGCCTGGTCGTGTACCGCCTCTTGATGGCGGGTTTCTTCGAGGTCTCGCGCGCATCCTCGGAGGAGTCGCGGGCTGATACGGGGGACATCTCGAGATCTGTGCTCATGCTAGTGCTGCGCGAGTGAAGAGGGGTGTATGCTATGTCTGTTTTACGTCGCTTGAATAATGTGGTTAACTTCTGTCCTACGATGATCCCAAAATCTCGCCTGTCTTGGAGGCCGTCGTGTGTCTATGATGTGTAAGTCGGCGACCTATGAAGGTATGCTTGAAGGATCATACCTCTTCCAAGAATAGCCAACACATGATCAAGGCGATGGTTAGAAATCCTGCACTGACTAAATTCGGCGTAGCATAGGGGAACTTCAGGAGAAACTTTACTTTTCCGAATGTATCGGGATATGAACCTGCTGGGTCGGATAAAATGCCACCTAGAACTGGGCCGATGATGACGCCAATGTTAAAGGTCATCGGTAAAATTAGAAATGCCCGGGATTGGTATCTGTAAAGCAGTTAGATTTGATTCACCTAAATGACTTGGCTGTGAGACGTACTTCTTCTCACGAACAATCTCGCTAATCCTAAATTCTCATATTAGTGAGCTGTCGGTGTTGTGCCAATCTTAGAACCTACATAGTCCTCATGACCCCGACATTGCCGTTGGTAGCACCACCAATACATCTGAAGAACAGGGCTTGATAGAACGATGTCGAGAACCCATATCCAATACATGATAGAACTTGTCATCATCAGCAAGTCTTCATAGTTTGCAAAATAAAATGAAAATAATGAAAAATAATGAGAGAGAGAGAGACAGAGAGAGGACATACGGGTCCCCAGTAATCCTATCAAAATGACGGTCTTGCGGCCAGCCCACGTGGAATCGGCCACCCGGCCCCACACCATAGCCGTAAAGAACTGCGCCGCCGTGAAGCTAGCATGCAGAACGCCGGCCTGGCCTGAGATGACCGAGTCAGGTAAGGTCGGGTCGAACCATTGTAGCTGATAGAACATGTACGACTACGCTGGATCAGCAATTGCGAACTTGGTGAAGATACGGGTTTGATCACTGCGAGTGCTATACCTGCAAAGACGTCTGAACCAACGGCTCGCTAAGCCGGGCTAGAGTGATGACGATCAGCTGCTTCTTCCTAGGCAAGTCTTTCCACGCGACCACCTTCTTAGAGTCGCTCGGCCTCCGGCTCCTTTCAGGATCCGAAACCCCGGTGCCGGTGTCGATGTTCAAAGTGCCAACACGGGACGCCACCGATGGCGTACCATCCTGACCGCTCTCGTCTCGGATGCCAAGCCCGGTTTCGAGAATGGAGGATTCCTCGTCAGAATCGAATTCTAAGTCGCTCAAAGGGCCGCGGTCTTCATCCTCGAACCCATCATCCTTGCGGTCGTTCATTGACCGATTCCCTGCCTTGGAATACGGTCTAATCCGAATTATGGAGATGTATTCACGTATATGAAGTCAAGAAATGCGGTATTATTACCAATGGTGTATATCCGGGTTTGGATTCAAACGCCAAATCAGTGTGTAAGTGAAGTAGGATCGTTCAATGTTCCTTTTGGTCTCGAGATCTCGGTTTGAAGCAGATATTGACCAGAAATAGAGTAGACTAGCCTATCTACAACTTCGCCAACAAAGAAAAATATCGCGGTCATGTGCGTCGTAGCCTGGCCGATCTTCTATAGCCGACCCTACCGGTCATCCCCAACGCTGAGTGGTCGGAGAAGGCGATAAAGCCCCGACAGAGTCTGCAAGAGTCTGCATAGAAGAGAGGAAAGAAGTCAACGTTGGGGGATGGATCCAATCAAACGGCCGGCACCGGCATATCCATGCTGTTCATCCATGCTGTACTGGCTGTAGTGACACAATTATAGGCCAGCTGATGCTACCACCCCGATTACGAGGTCGAACAACGATTGGCTCGCTACTCAACCTAAGCTGGAAAGGAGGGGGGGTCTTGGAATTGAATTAGCCAACGACGTTGTAGATATAAAAAGTCAGACAGCCGCTAGGACGGCTAGGTTCAGCTTTGGACCGGGGTATGGGCCGATATTCACCAGACGTACGGAACGAAGCAAACAAGCTTTTTCAATTCCCTTTTTGGAATAGTATCTAATAGGGTACATCCATACCTACATAATAGCGTATCTTATCTCGATCACAAGACTTTCTTGGCGTGTGAAACTTGACAAGCCGCATCATTTATTCCAACCACTGCGTACCTACATATAGTGATTTGTATCCAATGCAATAGTACACCAATCAAAGAATAGTCAAGATATGATATAATCCATCCGCTTTCAAATCGACCCAACTCCAAGACCACCTAGGTAATCATCCAATCCATCTTATATTAAATTACTGGGATACAACTGCATTCCTTTGAGATTATCATATCAAGCATATGCGACGTATTAAAACTCGATATTCCAATGAGGATCCCCCAAGAATCCAAAGATGAACGGGCTCCAAGCCTGATTCTCAGGGGCCCACGCGCCAAGGCTGCTCAATGTCTGCAGTTCCCCCGGGATCTGAGGTGTCGTCGACAGGACCTGAGCCTCGAACCAGCTCTTGATCCAGCTGAGCTTCATGTTGTACTTGTTGAAGCGGTCGTTCATCTCGTCGTCGGCCGTGTCCGGCGTGAAGCCGACGCCGAACGTAGCCGCCGCCTCCTCCGCCCTCTTGTTCCTCAGCTCGGCGACGGCCTTGAAGGTCGATATGAGGCTCTCCAGCGTCGCCGGGAGGTCCAGCATGCGCCTCGCCTTGTCGAGATCCCAGCCTTCGACCTCGACCAGCAGGAGCCGCGACGCCCCGACGAGGACGAAGAGGATCTCGGAATACGCCACGAACGTCCGGTACAGGAAAGCTTCCGCGCCTACCGAGATGACGGTCGAGAAGAACTGCCTGGCCGCTTGGAGGCAGTACAGCATGCACTGCCGTTGGTGCTGCGCTGCTACCTCGTCGGGTGGCGTGGATAGGCGCGAAGCAGGTAAGTACAGGCGGACCAGAATATAGTGATGTATATTCCAAAACATCACTGCAGCGATTGATTGTGAGTCAATACTCAATACTAGTAGAGACAGGAAAGCAGGTTATCATGAGGCTAATTGAGCTTACCGAACTGTCGATGTTCCCGACCCATATTTGCAAACAGCAAATCGAGTTGGTTACGGATAGACTGCATCTCGTTGCTCATAGCGACAGTGAATACCGCAGATCCGTCCGTGCATGAGGGGGTACCTAGTTTCTCCGATATCTGCTCGACGATCTGCTGAAACCTGACTATCTTGTACAAGATGAAGTCCGCGCCCAGGTCTGTCGGGCGGCCGATCGAGTTGACGCATTGATTTACGTAGTCGCCCTTCAGCGCGCTGTCTCTTCCGAATTGTGACGAGTTCCTAAACCATCGTAAGCTTATTCCTGAAATGAGTTTTAACGTCACCTCGATCTGCTCACATCGACAGGAGGTACTGACAGCCCAAAAAGGCCCTCTGCTCTTCCGGAGTATGCGACTCCTCTAAGATCGACGTCAGGTGATTTCCCATAATGGCTTCTTTCGCATCCCCCGGGCTGATCGCCACCATCATTTTTTGCTGCGTCGTGGGAGGAGGCCGCGTAATCGCAAGATTATGAGCGTATCCCATCGCGAGGTACGTTAGGTACGTTATCTTCTGGTCGAAGTAGAAATCGGGTTCGCCCCTACTCCTCGTCAGAAAATATACCATGGAATGCCGCGATAGGTATCTACCAGGCTATGAATATCAATAGACCTTGGAGCAAACTCAGGTCTCGCTCTTCCATCACTAGCATGTGCTGTCCTATGTAGGCGAGCACGCTCCTCCTGATCTCCTTTTGCTTCGCGAGCGTGAGCTGGGCGGCGACCAGCATGATGGCTCTGAACAGGAGAGGCTTCTCAGACAGGATGTCATGCGCGGCGGCGTCGGGGTCAAGAACAACGAACGGGAAGAAGGGGGTGAACTTGGCTCTGTAGTTCGATATCGCCTGCTCGGCCTGATCCCACGTCAATCCGAACCCCGGCTGCAGCGGCCTCCTGCTGGGTAGAGCCGACAGTAGCTGCGGAGGGAATGGGGAGCTGGTCTGCCCCAGCGGAGCTTGGTAGTCATTCCTGATGACATTAGTAGCTGCTGTGCTGTGCGAAGAACTTTCGCTCGTCTTTGGTGAAGCCGGCGAGGACGTGGCACTCTCAGTCGAGGCTACATTTTCCGAAAGTCCGTACGGGCCAGTCCCTATCAAGACGGATCCGTAGCCGGGGCCTCGCATACGAGGCTGGTCATCCGGAGTACGCCTCGAAGGTACAGTATTGCTGTATCAGTGCTTTAGTAATGTGCATGAACAATTTATTTTAGATTCTCGCCACGCCAATATGCGTTCAACATGCAGGCTTGGGATAGATTTCGATAGCAACGTACCTTGTACGTTTTACTTGTCGCGGTCTCCTTAAGCTCTGAGTCGTCTGGGGCGTACAAGAGATGTCCATCCGCCGACATCTAATTCGTAAGTGGTCAGACTACCATTCGACTTATCCTTTAGATCAACTAGAGGGTATTCTAACCTATCACAACCGTCATCCACCTTGTTGTCTTCGAAGTGACAGCGAGCCTTAGCCTTGGTGCAAGGGGCGCACGCCCGCTGGCGCCGGATAGGGCTCGACGGGCGCTCAGCTGGTCCAACAGCCGGCGGAGAATTCGGCATGCTTGAAGTACCGGTGCCTAATTTGGACCCGATGCCGTGACCCAGACGCCTGGGTTCGAACTACGAAAACAAAACGCCCGTCTCCTTGTCGTGTTAACCCGTAACCTTCAAAGTCGCCAAGCAGAATCATACGCACTATAACCCGCTATGGATCAAGCTTGAGGTCGAATTTGTAAATGGAAAAATAGTTAATAATAAAACGGGACTCGTATGTATGATCAAGACTCGATATTTTGATTACTCGTCATTTTTTACCCTCGCGATAAGTGTCTTAATAAGACGGCTTGATGAAGATATGTCGGGTTTGTCTTTTTTAACATTCCACCAAATTTAGTACTAAGACGGGTTAATCTTTATCCCGGTCTATCCCGAGTAAAACCACCTAAACCCGCTTAACACCGATCATTTCGCGGACCACGAGTTGTTCCACAGCAGTCTGATCATGTTAAGCTATCAGTCCAATAGGTCTTCTACTATTCTTGTATTCCGATTGTGTCGTGACTTTAGTTAGTTGATTCAAACTATTAACTACCAGATCTGATCATAATTCGAAATATATAAGCCAACACAAATGGGCAATGTTTTCTATAGCTAAGGGTTCAATGGCTTGAGCCACTGTGTTAAGGGACAATATCGTAGATCTTACTTTAAAGGATGAAATCGGGTAGCTGTATTTTTCAATGGATTGTAATTCTGACTAGAATCATGCCTTAAATAGTGATTGTTGTTTAGCAGTACTTGTAATTGGATGGTGTTAGATGTATCTTGATGAGGCTATATACATCATGTGCTCTGAACAATTGAACGACAAGAATTATGGTTTGACTGATAAAAGGGGAAGTGTAAAGGCGGCTGATAATTCACCTTGAACATCCTTGGACGGGATGCCTTGTGATATATCGCCCCTTTTGTATGTGTACTTTTCGGTCATCAGTTACGAATAGCATACATGCTTTAGAATAACTATCATGGGTAATTATTGTCTAGAAACTCGCGGGGATTAACAATATGCTCAATAGACTTAGTAATTATACTTGTTTCCTCTGGTAAAGCGTGTTAATATATTATCTATATCATGTAGTAAAGGTAATGAATAAAACGTTGCGATGACTTCCTATGCGAAGGGGACTTTGGCTTGCCATTCTGTTCCTATCTTTACCTTCACCCTGTCATAATTCAAGCCAACATTTGCCTGTTATGCTTTTGACGAATATCTTGGATTGTCGATGTTCCTCGTCGCTAAGTAGCTAGATAACCATGTCGTTGAGCCTCATCGTCAAACCCCCTTATCAAAACACAAGCTACGCGCCTAGTAAACACAATACACGTAGGTATCTTGCGAATAGACCACCTCCTATTACCATTATACGCAGGTACATGGCACATTGACCCAATTGATTCCTCAATGTATTGTTTCCCTCCGAAAAATAATTCTCTTCTTTCCTTCTTCCCACACTTTTCATCAACAATTGTATTCCTAAATACCAATCGTAATTCCTTCCACCATTTCAATATTCTCCCATCCTATTTCATCCGACAAGCCATCTGACATTGCCATCATGTCGCGTCAATTTTCGCGTTCCTCTTCTACCGAGGAACCTTTCTATCTCCAAAAGTGGGACAGTGCGCTTCAGACATCGCTAGCCAATGAGCGAGCGAAACATGAGGATTCAATGAAGGCTCAGGCCCGCCCCGACAAGAAGCCTTCCAAGATCAACAACCTATCCAGCAGCAGTGCCAAGCTGACACCTGGCGAGGGAAAGGACGAGATCAATCGCCACGAGTCAATCGCGCGCGAGGGTTCCCAGAAGCTTCACCGCAAGGTCTCATCTAAGATGTCGATGAAGTTCAAGAATTTCTTCGGCAAGGAGGCAACTAATCCCGTCGATGAGAAGATGCCGGCTACGGTGGAAAATCCGACTGTCGAACCGAGCATCGCTTCTCCTAGCGACTCTCGTGAGCACGCGAAGGCGCAAGAGACGCAGAAGACAGATCGTGCCGACCTCTCGCGGGACTCTAACCCGCGACCTGTGGCCCGCGGTGTCGCTCAAGACGACGCCGGCAATCTCGGAGAGAAGAACAAGGCCGCTTTCACACCTCACCACACGCCTCATCGCGTCTCGGACCAGGGGACCCAGCCGAAGACAACCACCTTGTCGGACCTCGACGACTTCTTCGGCCCCCAGTCAGCCGCCGGCGTTCATCGTCGCGGATATTCTAGTCCCCCGTCGACCCGCGACGTGCTCAATTACCGACAGAATGAGAACCTTCCTACCTTGCTTTCCCTGAAGCGCAACAAGGGCCAAGACCTGGAGAAGCTCTACGACGACTTCCCAGGTGGAAAGTATTGGGTTCCCGGACAAGTGGGCCCATACAATGACGGCGTCAACTCGCTCGTGAAGGCGCATTATACTCCTTCCTTGCAAGCATTCCAGAGTATTAAGCCGGAGACGGTCGTCCAACACGATGAAGTTATAAAAAAGCTAAAGGAGGTGGACGATACTACCAGGCACGCCGCCGGACCCGGTGCCTTAGAAGCATCGCTTGGCGCTTCCTATCTCCAACAGTTCGAGCCTCAAGGGGCGGAGGATGTCAACCCGTGGGAAGCTCGCGAGGATCGGGATGCTGAACCTAGAGACTCGCAGGGTGAGGCCGAGGCACAACATGAGTCCGCAAAGAATCGAAACGACGATTACGATCTCGAGCAACCGCGATCTGCTGCCAAAGAGAACGGTAAACGTATCGAGAGTAAGACCATAATGCCCTCTTCCAAGGGCCAGGGAAATTTGCCTGCACTTCAGCGTTCCCACCGCGCGGCTCATCGATCCTCCCGACACAAGATTAAGATCCCTAAAAGAGGTGGAGGGGGACGTGGAGGAGCATCGAATATTCTACCCCACTTCGACGAGCTGGACAATTTAATCCGTGCCTATGTGGACCATACACGAACCGGCGATCCTCAATTTCAGCCTGATCCATCGTTCAGTCCCGAGCTTACTAGATACATGGAGTCTTCTTCGGAATTCGTCAGGGACTTTGGGAATGATCCCTTCGTGTCTCCCACGCCGAACACGCCGGCCATCACCCAGGAACAGCTGAAAGATCTCAAGAAGCGTCTTGCGGGCTACAAGATCAACGATCTGAATCTTTCTCCCGGTGCCCACCTGGCGATGATCCCATCTCCGCTGAACATACGTCGCCAGCGCAAGAATGCTGAAGACGTTCAGCCGACTGGCACTCCCAAGAACGGAGGATGGCCTCCTCGTCGATCCTACGGATCTAAGTCGAGCATTCTCGAATCGGTACCCGACAGCGTCGAGGGAGCAGTTGACTACAACTCCGCCGAGCTGACCCCAGGCAAGGTGAACGATTCCCTCAACAAGATGATCGACACCAGCATGCAGCTGTTTGAACGCATGGATAAGCTATCGGAGAGGGTCGACGGTGCGGAGCGTGCCCTCATCCGCATGTTCGACGCCTTGAAGACCTTGGTGGATACGCACAACGCGAAGGCCGAGGCGGATATGGAAGCTCGAAGTGATAAAGCATAACTACGGTGCTATGGAAGTCTAGGCAGATGGGTTTATGCCATCCTGACTTGCGTACGATATGACTTGCAACTTTGATCATGGGATGGTGAAGGAGGAGCATGGTGATGCAGAGCTGAGAGGAATGACCTAAGGATTGTACTTCACATCACGGTGGTTGGTTGTTTACCTCTTCGGGGGCTCATTGTTCTTTCTCCTGCGTTCTTAATGATGGACTGAAGTGGTAAGATGATGTTTTTGTTATTAAAGCATCGGGGTGATGAAGGTTTTACCATAGCCCCGGAGCTGACCGGGTGCCGTGCCGTGTGTACCTAGGTACCGGTATGTCGACGATAAATGATAACAATAATGTAACCTAGTGCACAGACCACTTCACATCCCACTTCGTGATTGCCAGCTGGCAGCTTCTGCCCACATCCATGTTTATCTCCAACCATCAATCAACATAATAAACCGTTGAACTTTAGAACTTGTACATTTTAAACAAACAAATCAATTTCGAGACCAATTCGTAAGAAATCAGCTAATATGGATCCATACTCGGCAGAGGGAGAGTTGATCAACATCCACAACCACTTCCACCAAGGCCAATATCAAGAGGTAATCGATTTCGACACATCCGCACTCTCGCCCGAAAATGCGCTACCCGCAACGGTCCTCGCCCTCCGAGCTCGAATCGCTCTGGGACAAAACGAAGATGTCATCGCAGAGGTAGAAGGAGAGTCGGAGCCTGAGCTGGCTGCCATAGGTGCTCTAGCAGAATTCGGTCTGGGGAAGACAGAGGAGGCGGTGAAGACCATAGAGGAGTTGGCTTCGTCGGCCAGTGATAACCGGACAGTCCAGGTCATCGGCGGCACGGTTTTACAGGCTGCCGGCAAGTCGGAGGAAGCCCTCGCACTCTTGTCGCAGCATTCTGGCAGCCGTACGTCTACCACCACACACAAGCAATATCACCTTATTGTATAGCCGTTATACTGACAAGAAGGCAGTCGACGCCGTCGCCTTGATCACGCAAATACACCTCCAACAGAACCGCACCGATCTAGCTCTCAAGGAAGTCGCAGCGGCGCGACGGTGGGCGCAGGATAGTATACTTGTGAACTTGGCAGAGTCGTGGGTTGGCTTGCGGCTGGTATGTGACGCAATGAACCGGCCAGATCCAAGGACGTAGCTAACGAATCACTCACTAGGGAGGAGACAAATACCAGCAGGCATTCTACGTATTCGAAGAGCTCGCGCAAGCTCCGTCCACATCCTCGATCGTCTCCCTCGTCTCCCAGGCGGTATGCGAACTCCATCTAGGCCGCGTTGAAGAGGCACAGGGCGCTCTCGAGCAAGCCATACAGAAGCAGCCCGATTATGCTGATGCCATTGCCAATCTACTCGTTCTGACGGTCATAACCGGCAAAGATCATAGCGAGCTTGCGAGGTATATCATATTCTAACTACCTATGGCGCATTAAAATGCTAATTTGTTTGTCATATAGTTCCCTAATAAAAGCATCGCCCAAGCACCCTTACGTAGTCGATCTCGCGGAAAAGAGCGCATTGTTCGATAAGGCCGCCTCGAAATACAGTGCCAAGGTGTCTGCATAAAGGGAAGGGTAATAAAAAAGTGGTGATGGATGCTGATATACTCGTAGACCTGGAGAACGTGTAAAGAAAGAACAAATACCATTGGTTACGATGATTCATGAATACGACGAATGGCTTTTATTGTGTTGCTGTCCTGTTGGGTGTCTTGGACTCTTGGGAATAGTCCTTGCGTCTAGATAATGGAGGCGCCCAAATAAACTTACGTGTCATCCATCGGAGTTAGTTCCTCCACGATCTCTTGTGGCTCACGATACGTGAGCCAGAATCATCAGAGATTTAAACACCGGTCAAATAATACCTTACAGGGGATTCCGGATTGGGCATACCGATTTTCCATCATCACGAAAATCGCAAATTGGAACCAATTGTCTGAGGGATTATGCAGGGTCCCTAAGTCCTGTATTTAGAGAATGAATGTTACAAGCCAGTTCAATTTATCTGACATCATCGTATCTAAGAGCCCCCAAGAAATGGAGATTATGTTGGGATGCATATGCAGGTGTAGTAGTTCTACACTTATCTGACATACCTATTTAACATAAAACCATCACATGGCCTCCTACATACTGTTTGATGTAATAGATAAGGACAAAAAAGGGGGAGTGGAACCAATTATAACATCAACTGACAACAGAAAGCGGGTTGTAATACGGCAGAAACCCTCAGATCACGATGTAAGGTTCGAAGGGGCGGAACAGAACACGATGCCCCTCATCACAATAGCATTGGATACTGTGTTGCTAAGCCCCTCCTTACACACGAAGACGCCTACTACACTACGTAGTATATGTTCACCGCTTTCAAGTCCTATTACGTTAGCCTCAGAGCCTCTGACGATCTCATCGTGCCTCAATCTAGTTACTAGCCCCTTTTCGACACAAAGATTTCTATGAGCTTCCGCTACGCCTGCGGCGCTAGGGTAGTCCGCTTGCACATTTTCTCATATCACCGACCAGTCAGGGCAACCAGCGGATAGGAAGCGTTATCGTGGGATTGAAAGACGAAAGCTGTCCATGACATCACTTTAACGCTCGGTCCTTTTTGCAAACGCGCTCTGGGAACCACTGTTTCTCGTACATGTTCCGAACTGCGATTTTAGACATCGTAACCTATTATGTAACTGAAGTCATTCTGGTCCTTGTAAAAAGTCTGCCTATTACACGCAGCACACGTAATATGAGAAGTATGAGTAATATCAAGAACTATCACGATTAATCGGAAACTTAACAATCATTCGTCAGCCTATCTAGGAGCCTCAATAATCGCCATCTAATAGAATTCGTAGGAAATGCATTGATGTCGAAAATCTCAACTTCAACATGAAGATCTTATACTCTTCAGTAAGTTTGCCACCTGTTTCAGAGGGAATCTAGACACGGGAGATAGGTCTAGAGGCTGATCTGGAACACCAAGGACAGCAAGGCGTAGAGCACGACCTGAAGGCGTGATAGACGGACGAATAAAGTCGGACAGGCCGTATCCGACGCTTGTCGAGGCTGTCTTCGATCTCGATAACTTTTTCGATCCCTCCGGCCTATGAGTTGGCTAGAAATTTCGAAATTGCCCGAGTGGTCCGTATGGCGCTAAGAAAGGGTGGGATTGGTTTATTCTAGACCGTCAGACTATGTCAGTATGCATGCGGCATAGTACGATGGCTTCTTTTTTCTGCCGAACCAAAGCCGTTCTCCAAATCGGGCTTGCATTAGACCCCTGTGACGAATCACATAGCTAGGATTGGGGTCGTTGCTTGTGATATGACGATGGCTTCCTTTGACTATGCTCATGTCTGGTCTCGTCATCGTGAAGGCTCCTGTTGGTTGTATTATAGCCCCTTCTAGTTTCTCCACGATGGCAAACTATTATAAAAGTTTGTCATCCCGCCACCTTCACGATGGCTTCTTTATTCCAAGACATCAAACAAATTAGATCATCATTACAGACCATCGTTAAATCAAACCATCGATACAATTATCATAGAGATATTATTCGTCTTAGATCATTCAGACTTTGATTATACACTCACCAGAACATCAATATGCCTATCGCTCTGACACCACCTCCAGTTCCCGAGACCAAGATCCTCGGTAATGTCACAGCTCAACCTACCAAGAGGAAGATAATATGCTTCTCAGGTAAAGACATTCCCCCTTACTGAATTTATATGAACCACATACTAACACGATTAGACTTCGACGGCACAATATTCATGCAAGACACGGGGCACGTCCTGTTCGACACCCACGGATGCGGCTCCACGCGGCGCGAAATGCTCGACACGCAAATTAAGACCGGGGAGCGGTCCTTCCGGGACGTCTCGGAGGAGATGTGGGGGTCGCTAAACGTGCCGTTCGAGGACGGCTTCGAGGTGATGGAGAAGACGCTAGAGATCGACCCGGACTTCCAGCGCTTCCACAAGTTCTGCATCGACAACGACATCCCCTTCAACGTCATCTCCGCGGGGCTCAAGCCCATCCTGCGGCGCGTGCTGGACACGTTCCTGGGGGAGGAGGCCTCGAGCCACATCGACATCGTGGCCAACGACGCGCACATCTCGCCCGACGGGTCGGAGTGGAAGCCCATTTGGCGCCACGACACGGAGCTCGGCCACGACAAGGCGCTGTCCATCACCGAGGCGCGCAAAGAAGCGCAGCTTCAATGCGACGACGGCACCATCCCGCTGATCGTATTCATCGGCGACGGCGTGTCGGATCTGCCCGCCGCCCGCGAGGCGGACGTGCTGTTCGCGCGCCGCGGCCTGCGGCTCGAGGAGTACTGCGTGGAGCATAAGATCCCGTACATCCCCTTCAACACCTTCGCCGACATCCAGCGCGAGATCGAGCGCATCAAGGAGGAGGACGAGAAGAAGACCGGCGGAAAGGGCGTGCCCGCGCGCTTCAACCCCCGCGCGAACCTCTGGAGGCGGGTCTCGAGCCAGGCTGCCGTGCCGAGGTACGTGGTTATGTCGCCGACTAAGGAGGAGAAGATGTTCCTGTGGCCTGAGGCTTTCACCGAGCTTAAGACGCCGAGTGTCGAGGTCACGGAGGCGGCCATGTCGGCGGTTTAGGAGCGTGTCGGTCATGTGTGTGTCTTACCTACATTGCATATATCGGCGTTTATCTTGGGGTTTTCTCATTTGTCCAGCATCGGGTAGCGATATGGAATTACACGATACCATACTACGAGAAACGATAGTACAAGGTGTCTGACACAATGGCTTGAGCCACATGAGGAGTTTACGGGATACACCTAGACTACGTTGTTTCAATGGAGTCCGGTTTTCAGGGGAAGCTACCTATTAAGCTATCAAGAAGTAATATAAATTTAAGATAAATATTCAATACATGATCTTTGTGGTGTATAAGGGTGAATACGACTTCAGGCCTCGTAAGTTCGTTTATGTCTAGTGAACTGTCAGTCATGTCGGAATAATTGAGGATTTGTCCGTTCGTCATCTTACCGCCTGCAGCCGCACTCGCTACATGGCATCATATTATGCTTCTCCTCGGATTCGGCTCACTACATTGCTTTACGACTTCCATAATAGGCCTGCTAGGATTTCCCAGGACACCGCCGGGTTATACGCGTATCAGTATTGATGTATGTACTACATACCTGCTATGCACGAACATTACCCAAATCGCAAAATCGAGCCAATGGGGGTGGCACGAATAGCCACTCTACCCGCAGCCTAGGACGGCGTCCGTTAAGTAATCAGGGGATCAGCTCACTTGACGTCTTCTAGATCCGATCCCTCTACTTCAGCCATCCTTGTTGGGCTGAGTGACGAAAAGTACCATATCGAGTACCTAGATCGAGTAGGAAGAGAGAAAAAGGCTGAAACTCCTGATGATATGCGTTTCAAGACAATGGGTATTATCGTACGGACGGATAATCGGCTGCTGATAACTCACATTCTTATTCTCCGTCTTCCACTCATTGCTCTTCTTTGCAGTACGTATTACTCATGGATATTACATGTAGAATTTTCGTATGGCTATAAGAGATGGACGGAGCTCTCGGCATCCATCTAAGCTTCCATGGCGGCAGACCCGGCATTCTCCATGACATAGTGTTCCTATTCCGAGTAGCCGGATCTCTTAGTATAGCTAGGTAGGTACCCTCATGTAACACTTGCTTCGGTATTCTGCATGAAAGATGAGCGAGCATCCCCTTGTCAATAGGTACCCAAGCGGCCAAGCAGCCAGGCTCCAGGTTACTGCACCTCGTTACATTTTTACCAGGAGATGATCGATCATCTAATCTCAGCGAGTTCAGATTACCTACATAGGTAATTTGTGTTAAGCGGGCGCAGCCCGCTTCAGCCACAGGGCATGTGGCCCATGCCATTGTATACGTGGGGCACGTCGCGGTGCACAAATTATTAGTGCCGCTTTTGTGTTTTTGCGAATGAATGTATTTGATTGGTTAAAAACTGGTGTGGCCAGAACATTAGGGTACAAAGCAAAGGCGGGGCTCTGGTCTGAGCTCGCTGAGATAACCCGACACAATAAACCCTCCTGAAGTCGGGCATAATAGTTTTTGTAAAGTTTAAATTGTATGTTTTTTCTATTACTTGTAACCTTTCATATTAAGAATTTATTTTTATCTAAAATTAATCCAGGTTGTACCTCTTCGAATCCAAAATCATTCAAGAACGAATAAATTAATACGTAGCTGACAGGGAGAGGTGAATTACAGCGTAACCCGTAGCTGTGGACTGATCGTAGAGGTACCCTAGCACCCTAGCACCCTTGGTATCAAGTACTTCTAGACTCTCTAGGCTTTAGCAGCTGCGACGCGAGCAACAAATTCAATTGGATCCATTGGATACCAAACCCCCAATGTGCCCCTCCAAAACTCCAAACCAGAAAAACTTGGCATTCAGCTTCAAAATAGAACCGAGTCCATCTGTTACAAGCTTCATCTTCCTTAACTTATTTCGTCTTTTCCTTTTTTCCATTTTCGTACTTAGGTACGATGGCTAAACTAAGCTTTTAGTACCTATCATATTGTTGTTGAATTACTTACCTAGGATACCTAATCATTGACAACCTCAACAGTAATTCACGAATTCGTTTTTCTTTTAATTTTCTTGTTGCCCTTGGAACTTAAGTCTTACGTTTTACTTCTTCCTAATTATCGAAGCCTAGCAAGCAAACCGATCTACCGTTCCCCCTTTGACATCATATTCAAGCCTAGCGCTCTAAATCCGGCAGAGTACCTATCACAAGTAGCCTGGCACACCAAAAACGCCCCTAAAGCTCGAAGAGGGGGTTACCAAGCAGCCCAAGCAACTCCCAAGACGGGATCCAGCACAACGTCACCCGCGTTTGCCCTTTCTTGTCACTTTCTGGCCAACTTACCTATTCGTCACCTTTTCCTTTTTTAGCCCAACTCCCCCCCCCCCCCCTCCAACCATTATGGTTCGCATCATACCTCAGAGGTTGAAAACCTACACCTCTAGCTCTACCACCAATTCTACCAGCAACAGTCGCAGCCACAGCCCCATGGCATCATCAAAATTCGACACGAGTATACCGGAGGGTAGGAAGGATACCGGGTTGGTGTTGAAGATAGTTGTACTTCGAGTAAGGGAAATCAATTGGTTATATTAGTTATGGTCTCGGCTATAGATTCTAACCTATTTGATTTAGGCGAGGAATCTAGCTGCGAAAGATCGTGGTGGCACATCTGATCCGGTAGGTACCTTTTAATTCTTCTGCTAATAAACCTCCTTAGCTACGAGACAAAGCGATAAAATACTAACACGCTTTGTTCTGATCTAGTACCTCCAACTGACCTGCGGCGAAACTAAGTTCATGACCCACCACGTTCCGAAGACACTGAATCCAGAATGGAATGTCGTCTGTACCGTACCCATCACAGGTGTGGACAACCTACTTCTAGATTGCATCTGCTGGGATAAAGATCGCTTCGGCAAGGATTACATGGGCGAGTTTGATCTGGCCCTCGAGGAGATCTTTGCCAACGAGAAGACCGAGCAAGAGCCCAAGTGGTATCCCCTGAAGAGCAAGAAGCGAGGCAGGAAGTCGAACCACGTGTCGGGCGAGATTCTACTCCAGTGCACCCTGTTCGACGCGACGAACAAGGACGCTACAGACCTTGAGACCTTAGAAAAGCTGTACTCGCTCGCGACGGCCCTCCCCGAGTCCGCGTCCCGCAATCCCACGCCCACTATGACGCCGACGCTCGGGCCGGCGGCAGCGCCCAAGTTGACCCCGAGTCCTTCGCCCCAGCTGAGCCGGTCCTCCCCAGAAGGGTCGCAGGACGACGACGACGATGACGAGATCCTAGACGAGGATGAATTCCCGGAAGGGGAAGACGCGAACAAGCCCGACGCCATCGAGAAGAGGAAGAGGAGGCTTAGGATCAAGGGTCTGAAGCGCAAGAGGAGGCAGAATCCTTACGAGTTCATCAATGGGGGGAGCGACGTGGTCGGCCTGATCTTTCTCGAGATCCTTAATATCAACGACCTCCCTCCCGAGTCCAACTTCACCAAGACCAGCTTCGACATGGACCCCTTCGTCGTCGCGTCCCTGGGCAAGAAGACATACCGCACGCGAGTCGTCCGCCATAACCTGAATCCCGTGTTCAACGAGAAGATGCTCTTCCACGTCCTAGGCCACGAGCGCACGTATTCTTTCTCGTTCACGGTCATCGACCGCGACAAGATCTCCGGGAATGACTTCATCGCCTCAACCTCGTTCCCCTTGCAGGAGCTGATCGAGAAGAGCCCCAAGGCCAACCCCGAGACGGGCCTCTACGAGCTGAAGGAGCCGGCCGAGTACGTGCCGGTGCAGAAGTCGCGGCTCGCAAGGCTAGGCCTGTCGAGGTCGTCTTCGACGCAAAGCTTAGCCAAGGGTCGCCCGGCGTTGGCGAAGAGTCCTAGCGCGGCTTCGACGACATCCCAGGTTGAAGGGCAGGCTGACGCGAAGGTCGCACCCACGTCCGCGCCGAATTCTACGCTTTTAACGCCGGATCAGGTGCCCAACTTAAATAGCGGAAACGGGAACGGAAATGGGAATGGAAACGGTGGTAGTAATGGTGAGGGTAACGAATTCGACGATCCTGACTTCACCGTGTTCACTCTCCCGCTCAAGATGAAGAATTTGGAAAAGTGGGAGGCCAAGCACAGCCCAATGCTGACCTTCCGCGCCAAGTACGTGCCGTATCCAGCCCTAAGGCAGCAGTTCTGGCGGGCGATGCTGCGGCAGTACGATGCGGACGAGAGCGGTGAGATCAGCAAGGTCGAGCTGACCACTATGCTCGACACCCTCGGCTCCACCCTGCGTGAGTCTACCATCGACAGCTTCTTCCAGCGCTTCCCGCACAAGGCGGCGAGCGGTGAGCAGGAGCTCACTATGGATGAGGCCGTCATCTGCCTGGAGGATCAGCTGGACGCCAAGAGCAGGTCGGCTCCGGTCGCCGAGAGGCTGAAGAATATGGTGCCCGACGCGGAGAAGGTGAAGAACCTGCTGAACCCGTCGAGCCAGAGCAGCAGCGTTACACCGTCGGAGGAGGGATCCTTTACCTTAAACTCAGAAGACTCGAGTGTCCAAGGGCAGCAGTCGAGAACCTCGACCATCATCGTTCCCGAGCTCAGCACCCCCGGCGAGGAGGGCGAGGCGCTGGAGAAGGACGACCTTAACATCGACCGCGGCGAAGAACACGTGGTGGAGATCCGAGAGTGTCCGATCTGCCACCAACCTCGACTCAACAAAAGGAGGGACGCAGACATCATCACCCATATCGCCACGTGCGCTAGCCAAGACTGGCGCCAGGTCAACTCGCTCATGATGAGCGGGTTCGTCACGGCCAGCCAGGCGCAGAGGAAGTGGTACTCTAAAGTCATCACGAAGATCTCGTATGGTGGCTACAAGCTCGGCGCCAACTCGGCCAACATCCTCGTGCAGGACCGCATGACCGGACAGATCAACGAGGAGAAGATGAGCGTCTACGTGCGATTAGGAATCCGATTACTATACAAAGGCTTAAAGTCGAAGGATATGGAAAACAAGAGAAGTGAGTGCCGACTCCGATGCGTATAATGGCAGTCTCAGCTAACGAAAACACAGTCCGCAAACTTCTGAAGAGCCTAAGTCTAAAGCAGGGCAAGAAATACGACGACCCCGCTTCCAAGTCTCAGATCTTGCCTTTCATCGAGTTCCACCGGCTCGACATGTCTGAAGTTCTGCTTCCTGTGGAGTCATTTAAGAATTTCAACGAGTTCTTCTATCGGGCTCTCAAGCCCGACGCCAGACCCTGCTCGGCTCCGGACAACCCTAGAATCATTGTGTCGCCTGCCGACTGCCGGTCTGTCGTCTTCAACACCACCGACGCCGCGACTAGCATCTGGGTCAAGGGCCGTGAGTTCTCCATCAAGCGCCTGCTCGGCGACGCGTATCCTGAGGATGCTCAGCGCTATGAAAATGGAGGACTAGGGATCTTCCGCCTAGCTCCCCAGGATTACCACCGATTCCACATCCCGGTGGATGGCATACTGCGCAAGCCGAAGCTCATCACCGGCGAGTACTACACTGTGAATCCCATGGCGATCCGTTCGGCGCTGGACGTGTATGGCGAAAACGTCCGCGTCATCTGTCCCATCGATACCGAGCTGTTCGGTCGAGTGATGGTGATCTGCGTCGGCGCCATGATGGTCGGCAGCACAGTGATCACCCGAAACGAGGGAGAAGAGGTAAAGCGCGCAGAGGAGCTTGGATATTTCAAGTTCGGCGGCAGCACCATCGTGACACTGTTTGAACCCGGTAAGATGGTATTCGACGCCGACCTCGTGGACAACTCCACCAGCGCCCTGGAGACCCTGGTATGTTCTCGCCCCTCCCCACCTGGTTCAATGTCTCAAGCTTAGAAGCTGACATATCAATAGATCCGAGCAGGCATGTCAGTTGGACATTCCCCACTGGTGCCACAATTTGGGCCGGACATGCGCAAGGACGAGAAGGATGTCACAGAGGCAGACAAGGCAGAAGCCCACCGGCGCATCCGCGGTGGCATGCAGAGCTCAGATGATGTCAACATGCCTTGAGAGACCATAGCGGGGTCGAGAAACATATTCACGATTGCATTCGGACGGCGTTATACCATCGAGGCGATGGCTTTTCAAAAAGAGAATAGGAATCCTCTGTGTGGATAGATGAGCTTTTTTGATCGCGAAAATAGGAAGTCAATTGCATCTAGGGAACGGTGGATATAGAGCATCCATGGCAAGAGGTGGGACTAAACTACCTAGTAGTGAGGAGAACGTTGGTGTTCGTCATTCTTTGACATGCGAGAGGGGTAAAGTAGAAGCAAAGCAAAGCAGATGCATACGCAGAAGCAGACGCAGACGCAGACGCAAGACGCAGACTGGAGCTAGAATGTCTTGATGATTCCATATCTAGCAGAATAGCTGCGTACTGGTCCAATAATCGTATCCTGTCATGTAAGAAGGCCTAGGGTGACGCACAGGTTCGTATGGATGTATAACGTATGTCACGATCGAATCTTTTAGTCGGGACACTGTACGTGGTGTCCCTGGGGTAACAGTATCGGTCAGGATAGGATGATGATCGTAAGTAGATGACAGAGAGGAGTTTCTGTGACAGAAACGCAAGTCACACCGACACATACTCGGTACAACTAATTATATACATGCGGTCAAGAGAGCGGTGTTCGAATGAGAACCCTCCACGTGAGTGATAGACGGGGTAATAACGGGATAGCGGGGCGGGACCTGCAGTTGGAATTTAATATTAGTGGCTGCTAATGGGATCTAACGGGGTCTAATGGGGTCATCCCTGTTTTCTGCGGTCCGAACTCTGGGTATTAGCTTTAACCTTAAAGTTTTTTTGTTTACTTTCTTTTTTTTTCGCAACCCCGCGGGGCCATAGCAACGAAAACATTCCAACCAAGAAAAATAATACCCCCGTTGGAACGTTATCCTTTTTCTTGGGTTTGACTACTAATAAAATTCGTACAGGGAAGACAAGAGTGATTTCCTATTTGCCTTTTTCTCTTTTCCATGGGTTCTGATTCCGCATTGGAGATTGGACTCATTTGATTTTTGCAGTTGCTGAAATTAATTTGTGGAGTGAGAGGGAAGTAAAGGGGTGACGAAATTATACATAAACAGAGATACACATCTGCAGCAACCCGCGACACGCCAATGCGGAGGGTGACAACGGCGATTGGGAATCCCATCATTGATTACTTTGCTTCATTGGCGAAGGCGAACGCCACAAGCAACAATTGAATCCGTCCAAATTTTCAAGAAGGGAAGGAAAAAGGGATACACGATTACAACACGAGACAACACGACAAGATGGGCGATTCAGACAATTTACGTATGGCGTCGCTGTACATCAACAACCAATTGATGTCGCGCGGCCTACTTCGTGATGGCCACAACATCGACTTCGCAAACCCGGAATTCGGCGAGGGTGGACTGCAGGCTACCATGGGCAAGGTCATAAGTGTTATCAACGACCTGATTCTGAGGCGCGATGTACGTGTTTACTCCCCTTTAACCCGTTGCCGCTCTGTGATGTGTCCACGGATATGATGTGGACAACAAGAGGAATGAAAGGAATGAAAAGGAATTGACGAGCTAACACGAATTTACTACACAGCGTGACGCCGAGAACCGCGAGTCTCTCTCCACCACACTGCGCACCCTGCGCGCGGATTCCCAACGCCAGACGACTGAGCTCGCACGACAGACAGAAAAGCTCTCCGACACCCAGCGAAAGCTTGACATAGCTGAGGCCTCGGAGTGTGCCCTGCGCACCCAGGTCAAGGCCGCCGAGCACAGTGTCCACCGCCTGAAGGATGAAGCTATCAAGATGAAGACGCTGCTGGCCCAGGCGCGCGCCGCCTGTGCAAACGAGGTCCGCAAGCGGGACCGCCAGATTGACGGCTTGAAGAAGGCCATCTCCGACTCGAGCAGGGTGAGAGGCGGCGGGCGCAACAGAGATGTGCTGTGCATCAACGTGACCGGGGAGGTCGGTGGTGACGAGAGGGGTGGATTGCCCGCCGGGGCCACGGAGGCGGAGGGGTATAGCCTAAGGCTCGAGACCAACGAGTTCCTCACCGATCTCGCAAGGGGGCTGAGTGAAGAGAATGAGACCCTGCTGGCGCTGGTCAGGCGGACCGTCGACGGCCTGAAGGATATGAGCGGCGCTAGCACAAACGGATCCGATCACAACACGGACGGAGGCCCTGAAGTCGTGATCGTGGCGAGCCAGAAGGGCGCGGAGGAGCTCGCTGCGGAGCTGGAGGCGGTCACGGAGCACCTTAGAACGATACTTACAAACCCCTCATTCGTGCCCATCGAGGAGGTCGAGGTTCGCGAGGAGGCCATCACGCGCCTCCGCGCCGGCCTCGAGACCATGGAGTCTAGGTGGAAGGACGCTGTCCATATGATCGACGGCTGGCGTAAGCGTATGGTGTCCAGCGGCAAGACCGTCGACATGGAGGACCTCCAGATGAGCCTCAGGCTGAGCCCGGTCAAGGTTAGGAACGTGAAGGAGACGGAGGGGGTTAAACCCATGAGGCTGTCGTGCGTGCATGAAGAGGAAGACGAATACGAAGGTGAAGACGAGAGTGAAGGGAATGGCGTGGGATCCCTAGAGCAGATCCCAGAGGAGGAACCGCTACGACGCGGGTCTCCGAACCCAGCCGAGTCGCTACACTTGGTCCCGGCGCCTGGGTACGGTGCCGAGGACAACGAGGATTCGGACTCGGAGTCTAGCATCTTCCAGGACGACATCGACATTGACGAATTGGATGCCGAAGAGCCCAACGTCCAAGTCCTCCAAGAGTCGACGTACGGGGCGTCGATGGACTCCCCTCCGCTCCCGATACCGCCGCAACTCAGCCCACTCAAGGATTCGTACTCGTCGGGGAACAAAGGCCCTACCATGCGCGACCAGCCGTACCGCAAACGGCCCGGCGACTTCAGCACCATTATAGAGGAGAACACGTGGGACCTGGTGGCCGAAGAGGAGAAGGCACCCGCGCCACCCCCTCACAAGGTCCCCCCCAAGTCTCCGTATCAGCATAAGAAGACATTATCAGCACCGATCAAGTGCTCGCCCCCGTGGCAGGAGCAGACTCGTCCGGGATCCACGTCCTCGTACGATAGCCCGCTGTTCGGGAAGTCCGGGGAGCGGCCCTCGCAGACGGATCCCTCGCGCAAGCTATTCTCGAAACCTTCCGTCAGCCTCGCGCTGCAGGCGGTTCAGCAGGCGAGGTCGCTGCCTGAGCCCGGAATTATGAGTTCTGGGGCGAGCAACAAGTCGATAAAGAGGCCTACCTCGTCGCGGGACTCGCCGAGTCCGTCGACGACCGCGCTCAAGAGGACGAACTCGGACCCGATGACCCATTCGCCCCGCTCGCAGTTTTCTTCCCGGCAGGCCATACAGTCCCGGCCTACGTCTTCGTCGTCGTTGAGATCCATCACGGCAAGCTCGACGCAGCAGAACCAGGGCTTGATCCCGCGCCCTCGGTCGCCCCTCCGGACGAACCAACCTGCAATCTTGGCCGTAAACTCCCGCCTACCGAGGCCGAACAGCAGCAATGCCCCGCAGAGCCCGCTGACCATGGCCACCATCGCCGCGAAGCTGGCCGCTTCAGAACGCGAGGCCGACGCCGCGCGAGTGAGGGCTAAGCTTAGGGCCGTAAGAAGCGGCGGCCAGAGGAGAACCGGCGGGCTTCTACCGGCTGCCAATATCACCTCCAGTTCGCCCCGCGAGGAGGTCAAGGAGGCGAAGCCCGAGAGAATGACGGTCACCATGGTCAAAGAAGAGGAGTCCGAGAAGTCCTTCACCTCGGTCGACCCCGTCAAGAGAGATAGGGGACCGCCTACCCCTTCCTCGCGGACCCAGGTTTCGCGTGTCAAGGCGGAGGACAACGCGGTAGAATTAGCCTCATCGCCCGGGGAGAGGCAGAAAAAGGATGACGAGCTTAATAGTAGTATCAAGGCACCGAAGCGGAGACGGGAACGTGGTGAGAGGCGGACGAATAGAGTCGCCTCGCGCAGGAGGAGTACCCTCAGCCCGTGGGAGTTGGAGACTTTGATACAGGGGACTACAAACTAAAGACATTTGGATTACTCTTAGGACTATTTCCATGCCATCTTACCTCACCCGCTTACCAATTTTCCACCTTTACTACCTTCAGTGCAGGCGAAAGGGCAGAGAGAAAAGAAGAGAGTACAGGGAAGCGCGAGCTACTACGAAGGAACGAGAGGAGACGACGAATGACCAAATATCGAAACATGCTCATCAAGCGAGGCATTAGTTTAACTAATAGAAACGGGACCCGAAGAGAAAAAACGCTCGTACGCATTCGGGGGATTCATGAGGATCGGGAGGGGAATTTCACGAAACGGAGTAGCGGGTTGGGAATTCTTTTTTTTTTAATCTTTTTATTCACGTTACGAAAGGAAAAAAAAGTACTTTTTTTTCCACGCTGGTTCATGTTTCTGATAATCCTCCAGGCAGGACGGATATGGATTAGGCGGACTTTTTATGTTACGAAGGAAATGAACGAATCTCACAGACACACACAACCGGCAGCTAGGCTAGCTGTATATTTACTTTGTTGTATACCATTATGAAATGAAATCTCTCTCATGAACAAATGCGTTGCTATGTGGTATGGTGAATACCTGAGTACGTAGGTATATACCACGAGTGTGAATGTTGTGACTACCACTGTCACTACTGTTTAACTAGGCTCGTGGTTCAGGTCACTCATGATCAATAGTATATGCCAATATGAAAACCAAGTTCTCTTGGTGCTGTCATTACTGCTATGTAGCTATTAGGCACAGCTATGGCCGGCATTACAGTCGTGATTCGTCGTGGATCAGAGACCGGCATTCTGAAACATGGGAAATAAACACAGAAGCAAAGTAAAAAGAGAAAAAGAGCAAGGAAAAGACAAAAGAGAGAAGCAAGGGGGTATCTCAAAAGCCATTAAAGCGCCACCTAACCCTGTCCTAGCAAAAGTAACCTTCTATGCAATACCGTTAACCCGTCCCTCCGTGTACGTGATAGTAGGCTATCAACCTTTCATTATTTCCTGCCCCATGCCAGAACGCCGCACGTGACCAAAGTCAAGTTAGAAGATGTGCCGATTGCACGTAACTCGGCTGGACCCTGTACGAGAGTAAACCGTTGAAGTGCATATGACGATCAGGGTGCATCGCCGGTAGGTGAAGAGGCGGCGTTGTGAGGACCTGAGCACCGTGGTGGGCGGCAGCCCATTCCCGAACAGTCGCGATCGGCGGGCTGGGTCGGCAGTGAAGAACCTTGACCCCTTTGTCGATGATCTTCCCCATCAAGGCGGGTGGGAACATTTCGTCTGCAATGTCCACGCTGCGCAGATTAGGGAAGCGGTCAATGAGCCCGAGCACGAATTCCTCGAACGATCTGTTCTCGGTGATGCCAAAAAGCGTGAACCCGGTCAGGCTGATGTACTCGACGCTTTCGCCTCTGAACCAGTCTGGGAAGTGAAGCTCTTGGATCGTAGCATCTTCGAAGGTCTGTAACGGCAACGGTCGGACGTCCAAGTCTCGTAGGGTACCAGATTCTAGACTCGGGCAGACTAAAGACTCGAAATCCCTCATTCGCAGCGGGTTTTTATCCAACAACGACAGCCTCTCGAGCTTAGGGAGGCGCGGCAGGGACAAACCACCGCTATATGGAGTGTCGTTGATTGGGTAGTCTACCATGTCAAAGTTGTCGCTATGATCGGGGTCCTCGGCATTGCGTTGGACCGTCAGCAGGCGGTCGAGAAGCACATCACCCTCCAGGTGCAGCTCACGCATGTCTTTGTGGTAGCAGCGCCCGTAGTCTGGTATGAGAGACACACTCATATGCTTCCCGGCGAACACGCTGCGGAGGTTCGGCCAACCAAGCATAAGCGTCCTAGGGTTGTACTCCAAGAAGTCCATCCACGCTTCTTGGACGTTGGGGGCGGAGTCTATGATGCCGGACTGCGAATGATTAGAACGAGAATGTCACGATGGTCGCGGGCAACTTACCAAGGTTGGTACACGGGCACTTGCTGGCGCCTCAGCCAAGAATGGGGCCGACAGTCGAACAACTCTTAGCTTTTCTAGTCTCGGCCACTCCGGATACCAGATGCGGTGGGGGTCATTCAGCTGACTGGGCTGCGGGAGGTCGAACACGGAAAGCTCCTCCAGAGAGCCGGAGCACGAGCCGAGCAGCGCCACCAATGCCTCGGGCGTCGACTGAACCCCGCGGCCAAGATAGAGGTTCACAAGACTGGGCAGCTTGGCCGAGCGCGGCCAGCTGTCCAACAGAGCAAACCCGCACGGTTCTCTCAGCTTCAGAACCTGTAGGTTCTTACAGGACCTGAACAGGCTCTCCCGTTTGCCCCAGCGCAGGAAGGCCCCGCAGCCGTCCACAGACAGCTCGGCGAGCACATCACCTGCATAACCCCTGTAGGCCGTGAGGCTTGTCATCATGCGTTGCGGGGTGATGTTGGTCAACCGGGTGATAGTATAGGACTGTCGTTTCCACAGATACTGCAGTAAGCCCGTGGTCATGCCATTCTTCCAAGCCTTGGAGACCATTAAGCACCGACTATAGATCAAGTTAATAAGCAGCACGAGATAGTTCAATCAAAGCGACTTACCATCGCGTCTTAAAGTCGAGCTTCTCGAATATCATATTTCTCAGTTCGACGGGAAACTCCCAAAAGGGATCGAAGGTGGCCAAGGGTACGACTTTTTTCTTCTGCTCCAGCAGCTTCTGTACGGGGTAGTTAGCCAAGACCTAGTAGCATTCGACGCGTGTGCTTACGGGCAGGAGAGGATGGTCCGGGCGCTTCGACTTCACGAGTTGGATGCCTTGCTTGTAAGCACGGAAGGCGGTGGTGTACTGGCATTTCAATCTGAGGATCTTTCCCAGGCGCAGGTGGCTCTAGGGACAAAAGTTAACATCTCGACTGCTCATCTAGGATGGAGCTATCCAACCTTTGGCTGCCTCGGGAAGACATTGATCGTCCTCAAAGAGATACTTAAAGCCTCCTCGACTCTCCCTTGGGACTCATACGTGGCGACTAAAGAATCAAGCGCGGTGAGGTGAACTTGAGAATTGCAACGCTTGGCTCCTGGAAAGTTTGACAAAAAGTCCTTCAACTCCGAGAGCTTAATGGCGTTCAGGACACCTTCTTCAATGTGAGGCATGTCCTGGACGGAGACGCCGCACTGACAAAGGGATATGGCCTAGAGATGTAAGCGCGTGCCGGGTAAGTGATAATCAACGAGCAACAAACCTTCTGATAGGCCTTCTCAGCGTGGTCATATTTCTTCAACGCGAAGAACTTCTCGCCTCTTCGGATAAGAGTAGCCGGAGCCTGATCTGCTCCACGAACCGAGGTGAGAGCCTGATCTGCTCCGCGACCCGCAGCGGGAGCCATATTGACAAGCTTGTCTTGATGGTGATAGATGATAACAACAAAGAGGGGAGAAAGAGAGACGGTTTATCAAAGTTACGACGATATATATGATATTTAGTGCACCGCGATGAAGTGCCAGCACAAAGATTTGCCTTTGTGTTACTGATTATCTCGTATTGGCGAATGAATCGTTATTATTAAAGAACCGAAAAAGAGAACGCGACAGAGAAGGGAATCAGTAAGACGAGTATTTCTTGTCGTCGTGTTTTAATTGAAGACCAATTGAGTGATTGATGTTTCGTATTATTGGTGGTTGTTGTCAGAAGTTTCACAATTGTCGAGATCGATATGGAAAAAATAAAATAGAAGTTTAAGATCCAAGGTGTGTGAAGTTGACGCGGTTGAATACTATAGACGCGTAAAGTGCACCAAGCTAATCAGTAGAATAAGGTTTCGCGGGGTAGTGGGGTTTTAGTTCCCGTGGTGGCACAAAGTACGTCAGGGCAGGTGCGTCCATTGGTATTGTACAGTATTTACGACGCTCACAGGCCGTACCTTCCATTTTAGCAACATACCGTTGCATAATGGCGACCAAGGCAGTGCCACCGCTGCGATTCGTCACTGTTTGATGAGAGCTCCTTCCTGCCGATTTTGATATTTCCTGTACTATGATACCAACTTCAGAGTTGTGTCGAGAGTTGATTCCTCGTTTTTTTTTAGATACCTCAGGCGCCTAATATGTTAGACATTAATATGAATATATATATTTGAACACACAAATATGATTAACGAGTTTAGTTTGTTAGGCCATATAGTATCGTTATTATATATTTTAAATCGATCTATACGCCAGTGTCAATGTTTGATTCACATACGATGAAGCAATCACATGGAATAATTGTTCTACGCCAACATAAACCAGGACAAAAATCAATCACATAATCTTCTCCTTGCGTATATCTATCGGATAGCTCGGACATGTAGTTAGGGAAACTATCGTTATGTTTGCTACATTGTAGCCTAAGATCTAAACATGTTCCTCTACCAACAGAGGCATGTAGGTTTCTCATTGCTGCATTTATAATATATTTGCCTTAGGCATTCAAAGCTCCAATAGTATTATTAATAACTATGTGCAAGAAATATTTTCATGTTTGTTGGATATATTCTTCGAGAAGTGTTAACTTACCACGGCCTTGTTCCATCCATATAAACATGTGTATAAAGTAGTATGAATATTCTGTGAATCGTCTCCCCTTCAGTAAAAAGTAAAAATAACAACGTCTCTTGGGGGGAAAAAAGGAAGAAAGAAATATGTCCAAACCAAGGCCATCTTATATATGAGGGAGGTAAATTGGGTAAGGCTAACGCCACCCCGGCTTCAAAGCTCCGTCGTACGTAACACGAACAATGCGGGGGGGCGAAATACGGGAAAAACTCACGATGGATCTTCTAGATTCCAACCGTAACATCCACAAACCGCTCGGATTAGATTAGATAGGCAGACTTTGGCGTAATAACCTTGTATTTCACACATTGGAATATATATATATATATATATATATATATATGTCAAACGGGTTTCGTGGTTTAGTTTTGTGGCACAAAACGACCGCCAAGCCAAGACACAAGTTGAAAATCTCGCTGCCCCTTCTTCAATTTTATTATATTCTATTTTGTTATATTTTTATTTTTAACATACTGATAAACCCCATTACCACACGGCGCAGCATGTTATACCCTTCCCGACCCGGACGGGAACTCCCTTCTCCCCGCCGCTGGTATAGATATAATTATAAGATCATAACCTTGCGAGGATTTGTATAGCACACAGGAGGAGGCGCTGTACCGAAGGAGCCGTGAAAGAAAACTGCCGCCATGGGGCTTGGTCATCATATACTCTTGATATTTTCCTCCAACTTTACCTAAGGTAACATCGCTCTTCGCTTTTCACTCCATCCCCGAGCAGTCCTATGGGATAGTAGGTAACATTGATAATCCGCCCAACGTCGAGGCGCAGAAGCCCGTATCCCGTCCCATCTTACCCCCGGACCTGATCCCGGGTAGCACGGATGGTACAACGTAGGCGGAGAAAAAAAGAATACTACATACATACGTAGGAGGCATGCAATCTAATCCAAACCTGGCGTCCCTTCACTCGCACCCCCCTGGCACTGAAGATCAATTTTTTATCTCCTTCGTACGACCCTATCTAGTCTCCGCTATCTTATTTTTATATCCGTCCCTTGTCTTGGTATATCTATCACGAGCTTTTGCTCCTCTCAGCCTAACTCCGGCCGAACCGGGCTGCACCATCAGGCATCTACTAAAGGCGGTGACGAGCGATGATGCGACCTCGACCAATCGCCCGTAGGTCGATACGATTTTATTCCTAACGCACTCGCTCTGCGGGTGCCGTGATGGGCTATAGTTAAACCTACCTGGGATACATCCTCACCCCCATCAGCAATCGTAATGACGAGAGCTCTGCCCCTTGCAGGATCGTTAAGCCTCCGAGTACCCGCAGTGATTCGGGGGATTTCTTACGGGCGAACCTGGGCCTTGGATCTCAGTGACGACGATCCGGTAAGACGAACTTACGTGATCTAACCGATTGACGTTAGAGACCACCGGGGGGTTATCGTCAACTAGAGGGGTAACGGGCAGGCAGGTAGCTTGCTGCTTCGTAGACGAGCAAGTGTTGTAATCATGCAGTTTGGAATATTTGGAGAATATTCAGCAGGTTCTAGGTAGTAAGCTTATGGGTCGAGAATTCCAATTTTGCTTCCGGTTTAGTTTAGTTATATTAGATATATCTTTCAGCAGTTGGAAAAACTTCGCCTTGCATCCATGAGATTTTTTTAAGCGACCGGAGACACACGAGCACAAGCCGCATTGGCATGTATTTTACATATGCGGTGCTCCCCGGGGTCGTCGCGCCTATAAGCGTCAGAGGCGCCTAATTAGAGGCCCCCAAGAGCGCCACGTGGAACCGACAACCCTTTTGTGGTAGGACCGGAGGGACCAAGACACACCAAGACACGCAGCATTGGATAAGTCGTACTACAGCGATCCGGGTTGATTAGTAGTTGGTGGTGTGCGGCACGGCGTTCAGACTGGTCGGGTCTTTTTTCTGGTTTACCCATTTGTGGTTGTCCGGCATACGTTCCTACATGCATCGATCGTACATAAGCCAATTTATGTAAGGTTCTGGCGTTGCGTGTGCGGGTTACGTATGCAGGCGGTCATTCATACATGTGTGCAGGTTAATATCAACCTATCAGATATTTTTGAAGATGGTCGGGAGGAATTTGACCACGTCGTCGGATATGTAATATGTAAATTATATGTAGGTTATGTATAAGTATAGCAAGGCAGTTAGGTTGATTCCATAGAAGTTCCAAGGTCGTTACAATCAAGTTACAAACAGCATCAGCTAGGTTTGGCCAAAAACGGAAAAGGTGTGGAAAAAGGTAAAAATGGAATTGACTTTTTTGTTTCTAGAAAAAAAAAGGGTACCTCCCTCACCTTGTGTTTATTTTTAGCCATTTCGCTACATATGCGAGTACACTTAGGTAGGTACATAGAAAAGTACGGGATCTACCCATGAATGTATTTAAGTATTTAATAGAATTAGTAGCCAATCGCAATGGACAATCTTGACAATTCCGGAATCATGAATTTTTATCGGCCCGTGAGCCCCACCAAAAAGCTGATGATGGCGGGGCTCTTTTTTTTCCTATTGTTATTTTTTCTTTCTTACTGATCCTCAAACTGCTAGGGGGTGATCTTTTGAAAATAGTTAGTTGTCTTGATAAAAGTCTACCTTGGTATGGAGAAATATATGGATTTATTTTTGATATTCGGCCTATTCAGCCTAGGGGGTAGTGGAGGTTCACTTCGATAAAATAGGGAACTTTGTAAAAAGTACCGCAAATAATAAAAAAGTACCTACCCAGTTATGCGTCACGCATGCGGCATACACCCACACGAGATTCTGTCAAGGGCGACCACTAGGTTCGCATCCTCGGCCGGCAATGTTCGTGTGGGTTACAAGCGCATTGCATTCTGTTCCTGTCCCCTGGGTCCAAACTCGGACCTGTCGTTCGACCAGAATACGCAAGTTGACTGGTTCGGCAAGTGTGGGTAGTGCTCACGCAGCCCACGTTTAACTTGTCTTACTAGTGCAAAAGGGTGTGGGTGTGGTACTGCTAGTACTATGTATGTATGTGTGAGCTGAACGGGGCTAACCTATCAGCGGGGGAGAAAGCGAATTTGTCGTGCATCCATTCGTGCATCCGCCCATGCAGGTTCACCTCCAATCCTCCCTCACGCCAGCTGTGCTCCATAAGGAGGAGGTTGGGTACCCACGATCTCGGATGGGTGGCCTCACATCTGCGAGGCTGGCGAGGCTGCGATGGTAGGTGGCGTTTTGGGGGCCGAATCGCGACTACGTTTCATTATAGGTAGTTATTCATTAATAATAATATTTTTTATCGCGAGCTTGTTTCATCCATTGTCCTGCCGCCTAGGCTAATTTAGGAATGCCTCGATTCAGACGTCTTTCGTTCGTTGCTTTTAACCATGTAGAAGCTGAAAATTTAGAAATTGCTATTCTTATGAACATATGTTGGCCATCAGATGAATATATATATTTATTAGTTGTATAGCTATGATGACGGTTACGACGTCTTATAAATCTACCTAACCATTCTGTAATCATATACATATGCACATCAAATGAACGTCATAGGTTGAAACCCTCCCGATTTGTCACAAGTGAACAAATGATTAGAAATCAAGATTGATTATTCATCTACACTAATGACACTGACACATTTTGCGCACGCGATGTCGATCCGAGTATACACCATATTCTAGAAAAATCAGGTAGAATAATTCTCAGCTAATCAATGACAATCGAGCCGCCTTCTATCGAGTTTTGCGTCGCATAATCGAGGTGTACCCCCCCCATAGACCTTAAATCCCCCGCTCTAATGCTCGCCGAGAGTTTTCTAATCTAGATGATGGTGCATAACCGCGTCTTCATTAACCAGACGAAGCGCGGAAGGGCTGTTCCTGTTGGTGTCTTGTCCGTTAGAGCGAAACTCGACGAGGACCTGGTTGGTGACCCGGGCTGTGCCGTGCAGACCATGAAAACCGACCCGATCCTGTCGGCGAGGTAAATCCAGTTTACCTTCTCTCGCTCCAACGTCGACCCAAAACCAGCCCAGCTAGTTTACAGCTCTGTAGAAAAGGAATATGCTAGAAATACATGACGGTTGCTGCCTGCAGGTCATTAGGTCCTGTTACTTCTGTTACTCACGAGCGGGCTGCCTGCAGGATTCGAGGTGTGAAACCAGAAAGTGGTAGGATAGGAGAAGAGGAACCCCAAAGGAAACGAACCGGAAAAAAACATGCAACCCAAGAAAGCAAAGGAAAATGCCTGAAATCACAAAAAAACCCCCAATCCAAGGAAATCGGAATAAAAAAAGAAATCCCCCATCCTGATTAAGAAATTCCTTTCAAATAACGCCTTGGTATATTTCCGACCATTCCGTCAAATGTGTAGCCCAATAAAAAAAGGACACCCCCCAAGGAAAAATAAGAGCTTTGAATGGGCCTTTTTTTTCAACCCAGTTACCGCCGCGTCGCTCAACGTTCCTTCGTGAGATGGTGAATCGAAACCGTGCCGTGACGTTAGGGTAAGATAACATGAGTCGGAAACCGCATTAACCTCATCTTGATTTTATATATCCTCCGAGTCCCAATGCAAGCAATGTTTCCCTCGCCAACGCTATGCTAAATCAACGAGAGATAAAAACAAGTTGAAAACAATTCGAAAAGCTGAGAGTGTGAATGAAAGTAGGTGGCATCTAGCCCGTGAAGTTCGAGATGCCCGTAACTGCCGATGGTGAGCCGAGTAACATCAAACACATGTAACCGCCGAGGATAGGAATAGTAAAAATGGTTCCATCGTCCATTGATAGCGTCAAAAATGACGTGTCATATCTCGTTCCGTCTCCGAGTCTTCGATAATTTGATGTGTGACATCGTGGCATTCATAGCATTCGTCTGGTCCGAATCATACGACAGGGAGCCAGAGGAACCCAATGGCTTGTTAGAGGGCGGGAGGAGCCGATGTTGACATTATGCGGTCGTGACCTACGAGCAGTAACGAGAGCTGCGAAGGTCGGCGGGAGGGCGACCACCTTTTCGGTTTGGATCTAAAAGAGTAGAGGTACGAGACCCAATCCTCGAATTCGAACTTCAACAGCGGCGGGTTATGCCACGCACAGCAGCCCATTACCGAAGACGACACTCTTCACCGGCGTTGGCGGTAGGAGCTGTCTCTGGAATGGCTGCTGTAGTATCCAGAGTCCGAGTATGATTGGCCGCCGGAGTACGAGCCAGAGCTGCTCGACTGGGCGTGCTTTGGGCAGGCATATCCGACTGATATCGTCCGGCTTGTGACGTGGTGCCCAGCTTGTCCATACGCCGGGCAGCGATCGACCGCGTGCTGGTAGTAGAGACAATGGCAAGCAGAGTACCTCTCGATTAGTTGATAGCACATGATGAAGGATAGATGACTCGAGGTGACGAGGATATAAGTCAATGGCTTCGAGGTGAAGGTAGGAGATGAAGCAATTGTATATCTAGGTTGGCAAGACGTGCGTGGGTTGGCAGGGATAGATGTCTCGTGTGTGTGTGTGTATGTGTGTGTGTGTGTGTGTGTGTGTGTGTATGTATGTATGTATGTATGTTGGCCGTGTGATTTAGTTCGATGTTGTCAGTAGTGAATAGTGTTCACTTAAGATTGTGAAGTAATGGAAGAAGTCAAGACCGATTGGGAAGTGGCGAAAGGAAATTTATAATATAAGAAGCCGACCTAGAGGACACGAAAGGAAAGGACCGGAAAGTGAATGTGTTCAGGTGACTGATGAGTCGACAAGAAGTCCTGCTGCGACTTGGGGCGAGAAGAGGCATCGTAGCCTTATAGGGTCTGGCAGCCTGGCTCAGGTCGCGCGTGCCTCTCGACGGGAGGGACAGGGAAGCGACAAGGAAAATAGCGAGTGACGACAGAAGCTTACATGAATACCGACTTGACTAATTCCGTATATCTTGCATGCGAAGCGTATGCAGGTCGACGGGACGTAGTCTGAAAAGAAAGAGATCCATGATGGGTAATGGGTACATAGGGAAAAGGCGGCGCAGGGGAAGGGGGGGAGGGGGGGCGGCAGCTGCCTAAGGTTGTCATGATGAGTAAAATGCGCAGCCGGCGCGAGGTTAGGTGTACGGGATGTGGTTTATGAGAGGTGAAAGTATCCATCCATATTGGAATAGGAAATAAGAAAAAAAATAAGAATAGATAGGAATAGGTATAGGTAAAACGGAAACGACCCGCAGAGCACGCTAACGTTGGCGGGCGAAGGAGAGTACCTAGGCCTGCACCCTCTACCTCACCTCGTTCTTCAGGCAGTCAGGTGAAGTAGTGATGAGAGAAAGTGGAGTTGGTTGACTGCATCTTTGCTAGTGTCTAAGCCGGGGTTTTACGGCTTGGTATGTCGTTGGATGTATAATGGTGTAGTTGTATTTGTGTATTTGTGTAGTTGTATAATAATTGTAAGTAATGTTAATATAGGCATCGTAGTTGGAACTTTGAAATTCTGCGGTCTAAGGTTGGTAGTTAGTGTAGTAACAATGGTCGTTTGTTTCTGTGCTACGATAAATCAGAAAAATAGATCGATTAATTTTCCCCCTTCGTCATTCGGATTCGGATCAACCACTCCCCTCCTCGATTGGAATTGGAAGATGGAAATGGGAAATGGGAGAATGGGAATTCGAGCTTGAGCCTTCCTGCCGTCAATATGTTCCATAGGTTCCCTGCAGGGCCTAGGGTACGTACTCGTGTACTGATGTATCTACATACATATCCTAGCTGCAGATTGCCCAGGGTACCAAGCCGAGGCAGGGATTGGGTACCCCCGATGCCTCGTACAGTCCACTTGTTCTAGTTCTACGTAGTAAAAGCTGACAATGGATGCCATCCATACCTATTCCATACCTACTATGTGATGTACCCGATGTACCTGACAGAAAATTACGTTTCTATACATACTTAGCTAGGTATATTGGAGAAAAAGGCAGTGCTGCTACACAGGTTGATAATGTGGTATATTAGATATATTAGGTATATCACTCTAATTATATTTGAGCAGAATACTCCGGTGAAGGCCTTTTTTTTTGTTTTTCTTTCTGGAAATCCACGGCGTATGAACCGTTAGATGTAAAAGTGTGTATGCTGCTACCTGTATTAAATAGATGCTTGGCGTCGCAAATGATAAACCCCTACCGTCTGGTTAACGAATCGGCACTCAAAAGTCACTGCGCCATTACACCACAGCAGCCGGCAGCAACGGATTCGAACATGCAACTGGATTGCTCACAGCGACGAATACTCTAATATGTTTCAAGCATTTGGGGGTCGTCCCGGGGCTTCCTGTGCACGTTATTAGCTGTCGATGGCATGTGCTCGTACATGGGTACGGTATGTAAGTGATAGCCAACGATATAGCCGCTACTATTATATTATGCTTACGGTTATGTAGTGTTAAGAATATTATTTCAGGGTTGGTTAGTTGAAAGTAATATTTATAGGTAAGTAGTATTAGGTGTTATACCTATTTGGTATGTATAAGTAGGTATAATTAACTCATAAAGTACTTTATACGCTGTATGGACCTTGGAAGTCCTTGGAGTTTGGATTTAAGTTAAGCTTCTATTTTAGTGATTACCAGTTATCAGTTAGGTTCGAACTTTAGCGGACCGAGCCTAAATCATTTCTACATGTTGCTCTGATGTGAAGTATACCTATAAATTAACGTTACGCCAATTAATTGAGTTTAGAATTGAACGAACCAGATTTCGATCTGAAATGGAAAGTGCTCGCTCTATAATTCAACCTTTACCGGGAGCTCCGGGAGCATCGGCGTAGATAGTTCTGGATGTCCCGGCTCATGGAACCCACGGGCTATACTTTAGTTATTTCCAAACTACACAACAAGGAATTACCTCATAGACCGTTACATTGTTTACGACGACGATTGAGCCGTCGAATGGCTTGAACCGGCTTTACGGGTCAACGTACTTGATGACATGGCAAGTCGGTGCGGACTTAATAATCTGAGCCGAGTGGTGTTAAGCACCCGGTCCGGATGGCCCTGGCGTCGCGAGCTCCATTGCCCGTCATGGTCAACCGTGTGTGGTCAGCAACCTCGGAACCTTCCTATATTTCCGTGTTCTATACCAAAGTTTACAAATATTCAATCCCATATTATTAGATACCTACCTGGGAGTGATAAATTAACGTATGTTACAGTTCTGGCAACGTCCGATGAATGGTTCATCAAGGGCTATTGTAGGACGATACGGGTAGTTGTGCCTTGCATGCTTAGGTAGACTAATTTCCTATTATAGACATCATATAATTAATAATCATTTTCTTTTGAGGCTTAACTTTCATAAGTTCTAAAGTTCTATACCTACATATGTAGCGTAACGGAGGGGAGTCCGGGGCTGCACGCGACAAATCTGAATCTGAATACTAATGTAGGTACCCCAATGTATGTGCGACGATTGGTCCTCGTACGGGCTTGTGTCTCTGCTAACCCACTGCTGTGATGACTGTGGCTTGCCAGGTACGAACTTATGCATACGCGCATAGGTACCTACGTGCCAGAGTACTTTCACTTGGAAATGAGATCCAAATGCGGAACTGCGGTTTGCTTCAAACAATTTCCCATTGTAGGCAATCTTGATCAGTAATACCATATCCTTCGCGGGCGAGGTCGCCAGGATGATGACGGAATTATTCTACCCGGTGCCCTGGAGACGGCGCACTGGCACTGACAGATTACCCGGCGCTTGATACATCCATGTAAGCTGGTCAGACTGAAGCACACGATGACATCTCTTAGTTACTACTATAATTATTCACCTAAGTAATACCCGCGGTTGTGTTGTCTCGTACGTCAGAGCACTAAGGACGAAATTAGCTTAGACATAACATCACAGTTCGCAAAGGTACAAATAATAGCAGTGGAATCAAAAAGAACTACTGCAAGACTCATCCATTCCAATGACTTTATTAGTACCTACGTTACATAGTAGGCAATCAAAGGTACCTAACCTTGAAGTGTATAATTATATAGGCACGATAGCTCCGTTGGATAGCAATTGAAACAATACGCTGTTCAGGGGGCGGAGCTTGTCAAGTTGCATACCTCCCAGGGCTGCTAGGGCTGCTAGGGCTGCTAGGTACCTAGCTAATCAGCTAATAACAGCCCCAAGCTAGGGGTCTACGGGGTCCCATATTCGTAATACCACCCAATAGGACTGGATCAAACTAGAAGCCGTTCTGAGCTTCGTTCTCTTCTTCTCCTGCGCACTAGAGACGCCTGCAACATTTTAATGCATGTCGTAGATCTACCTAGGGAGGCAACTCACCCGCGCTATTCTCCCCTGAAACAGAAACGGGCAGGCAAGCTCATCTGCTGTCGAATCTCGATATGTCGTCCCGAAGGTCCTGATCGGCGTGGCTGCAACCAATTCCACTGTCCTGGGTCTGCAGGCCCTGTGCAGGGAGCCTCCGGGGACCTTTGTATTGCCTACCTACTCTGCACACCTAGGTGACTGGGCAGATAATCTTTGCCGCACATGTAGGACCGTTAGGACTACATAGAAAATTTCCAGACCTACCTTGGTGTACCTACCTTGGTGTACCTACCTTGGTGTAAGCATCTAAAGTGTAGAAGTAGAAGTGAACTATTAATTGATAGCTCCCCTTCACCGAACATACGAAAGCTAAGTATTTAGTCTCAATCTTGGCATGAATGACCTGCGATGAAGTTCCCAAGAGGCGCAAGGCGTCCTGTTCACCCAAGGTGAGTATTACGAGAGGTTTCTGTATGACTCTTAATGATCTACCCTATCTTTATTCATCCATCTGCCGGTAGGAAGATTTAGTTAGTAATAACGCGCAAGACATCCGCTGGTGTGCGACCCAAGTGAGATCTCAATAGGTACGGTACTGGCCAACTGATCTGTCTCAGATCGTCATACAGCATCCTCCAATCCTTCCGAATTATCAATTATCAATTATCAATTATCATCAACTATCAATCGTCAGTCGCCTATCTCGTTCCTTCGAAGACAAGGCCGATTGTGGCTGTCAGCCCTGTCCATAAGCGATTCAGCCTTGTTGAAGGGTCCTCCCCCCCGACTCTGCAGCAGTGGTAGCACGGTAGGAGTCATAATTGCAGTATGATCTGTGGGGGATACTTTGAAGTCGTTTCGGAATTTGCCCAATCGCCTCTTCTCCGTGTCCCGTTTTACAAGCCATACATACATAGTACATAGCATTAAGTGGATTGTTTCGGTTTTTTTGGGGGGGGTTTTGTTTCTTTCTTATTTTCCGGGTTCCTCAACCCATGCCGCCCATGTCCGTATAGAGCCGAACATATTACCTACTGCAGACCTACTGTATCCAAGTTGGTATCGTGGTGAGTCTTCATCCTCTCTTGTCCCTGCAAGTGTGGCATCGCCTGACTCTTAACGTCCGCGGCTGCGCCTCATCTGGGCAGAGGTGGCTGTCTGATAGGCCCAAAACGGCCCCCGATTTACCATAGCGGATCTCTCCTCTACATCCTGAGGAATCAAGTGATGAACTGTCTACCAGGATATGACGGAAGCCCTTGCGGAAAGTTCCCCCCCATCAACAATTGATATGCTGTTTTGCACCAAGATGAACCCTTGGAACCCCAGCAGCCCAGCAAGATCCTCCATCATCGCTCCACCATTTCGACGGCATCGCCGGCGGAGTCATTAACAAATATCAGATTACCTACTAATTGCCTATTGAAACGGGAGGCTCGGGAGAGCGTTTCCTATTGCTTCGAAAAAGAAATAACCTGGAACCCCCAATATTCAGGCATGTATATATGCATATTAGCATTGCTTGAAGTCGGCAATCATCTGCATCATCTCTACCATGGTCCATACCATGTAGGTAGACATCATACATAGCTTACTTATCACGGCTACATTACGTACGCCCCTTTGACATTTGACATCCATACACGTGTAACATGCGGGAATGTCATTACCCGTCTCCGTCCTTGGGATCGGGGTGATCGGGGAAATAATGTTACACTCGTTATTCTGCGGCCGAGAATAGTAGATCATAGACACGGACTCTTTCCTTCGGGTCACCTCTCTGCTGCTGTCTGCTACCTACAGTCTACGAGGCTATCAGGCTATCCGGCACGAGAGGACCATCTAGGCATTGGCTTAGCGGGTGCTATGAACCGTATTTCCTCGAGGATTATGTCTCCATCTAGTTAGGTCAGCAATTCCTACGAGCTCCATCGTGGGACTTTAACCTAGCAGCCCTAGCCACGGCGAAGATTCCAAATATGCATCAGCCTCAAACCGTTTCAACCAGTGTTATACTACAATCATCATATTTTCTAATTGGGAATATCGTCATGTCAGATCTTTCTATAGCTAGTACCGATATGTATGTATGAGTTCCTGGAGGGCTGGTGATATTGACGTCCGGGGTAAGGTTCCCCAGCGCCACTCCCTGACTAGTCCCTTTTCTCACCTTCGTCTTACTTTTTTTTTTGTTTATTGTCCGTCGTAGACATTCGATGATGAAGAGCTTCACCGTTCTTTTCAGGGATTCATCAGCTGGGCTGGGGGGCTTGAATCATTCAACGACTCCACCGCATCTGATCGAAACTCTTGGGTCTCACGCTCGAAAGTTGGTAATCGACCGGCCTCGATCATCATAATTTTACACTATGGTATAGTACCTAGTCCTACCGGCTATTCTTTTCCTAGGCGGCCCTTGCGAATAGAGGCCGCACGGCGAGACAGGTTGATGCTGGCCCGCTGTCACCGTCACCCATGTTTCATTGTGCTTGGTACCGGTACATGCTGTCAATTCCGTTTTGGAAGAGCCACCTTTCCAGCTTGGACGATCAATGGGACCATTAGCGCCCTAGATCTCACCAGCTAAGAGGGTCAGCACTCGCAGTTCGCGATGTCGTATCAGCAACGGTAAACGGTAAACCTCAGTTGGTTCCAAATATCACCCCGTTTCTAAGACTGATTTACATAGGTTCATGTTTCGGAACGCGGCAGTCAGGAACAAGATCGATTCTTTCGACTGCAAATGGATGTTTTGCAGTGATCTCAGTGATCTGCCTGCTGGACGTCTGCCGCGCCAAATTGTGCTACGACACGCTACACAACGAGGTTGCGCTTATTCTAAGTATAGAGGCGAAGCTAAGCGCAAACAGACTGAGCCAGTCTACCTACCTCTTCCAGACATGACACAAAGCAAATCGCCAAAAAACTATTTCTCATTTACTCTAGATACCACCGGCGTGTTGCTAAATATATATCTCATCGCAGCTCTCCGAACCTCAAATAGTCGAGTCTCGTCCTTGGCAGTAACCCTCCTCTGCAAATGACTGTCGAGAAGGGGGCGAGGTAGATTTAATTATCACATGTACGACAGCGCGCGGAAGGCAACAAATAGATGTGTGCGTGGTACTGGACTCGCCTGTCCGCGGCAAATACGACGTAGAAACAAAGTGAAGCGATCTCGTTTCACTCCACTGACGTTAACTTCTTTCTTAGTTCTCGAGTCAGCCTCACTCTGAACCCGGTGTAGTATAACTGCCTCCTCGCCCCGAGCCTCATTGTGTCGATTAGGCACGGCTAGCCACATGGACCGCATTCCAATGAACATGCCGGGCGAGAAAATATTATAAATCAGCGCGGATCTTGACCCTCTCGTCTTTCTCGGTGTGCCGCATATGTTCTTCACTTGTGCTCCCCCATCTCGCAGGTGAAGGACCCGCGTACCGTGTGACACTTACTCCATGTATTTTGCCGCCTGCCCTATGAGTGCAACCTGCATTTTCCACCCTGCAATGCGGCTTTGACGTGCTATGTGCTACCTTACCCACGACGTAGAAATTCCGTGCAGGATCTATCTCTATCCCGATAATCTTGCCACTGAGAAATGACACCAGTCCAATCCAGCCCGAGTGGCGGATCTAACGGCGTAGGCAGCAAGGCGAGTTTGAAATCGGCGGGAGGATGAAGGCCGACCGACGCCGAAATCAATCGTCTCCAATGCCCGACTGCGGCAAAGCACCAGCATATCGCGTTCGCCCAGGTGCCGAAGTAGAATATTCTCGGCCGAATTCTCCCCTACTTACGTGTCTTGCTGCTACCTGATCTACACAGCCAAACTACCTAGCATAATGCCTCGTACCTATGAGCCATGTCGACGTTCTGTGACCTACCTAGGCACATACATACCAGATATACGTACCTATCAGGAACCGAGAAGGGTGCCCGTCACGAGTCCTTCCAGATTCAAGATACGAGTCGGAAGGAGCGCGAGCGAGCGCCGCTGACATGCGTCAATCTAACAAGGTAACCAAGATTGACATCGCCTGCTTTAATATGCATACAGACGTAGTAACAAGTCACGCCTGCAGCAAAATTGCATACCGACAATTTCGCCACTCCGCTCCTATACTACTGCTTCCGGATGTCAAGTCTACTACGACTACATTCGTATACCCACGTCCCTCAGCTGACCTGCCCTTCCATTTACCCGGCGTCGCATTGCTATGTATAACCGGGGGCAAAATATCTATTATCGACAGTAGAAAAAGACAACGGCCGCCTCATTCCCATGGCACTAACAAGACCCGAGCCTCAAGTTCCGGGAATCTAGGTCGTGGCGTGAGTAGAGGGGAGAGACGTTGAAAATAGAATTTTGCAGTGTCAGCAAACCCAGCTGGCAACGGGCGTGACAGAGGAACCGGCAAAGACCCGAGCGCGAAGGCGAATATATACTAAAAAAGGAAGCATACGAGAAGCTTCAGCCGGCTGTATAATCGTAGCATACAGATCTGTAGCTTACAACCTGATAACCGGCGACCCCAACCCGGAAATTAAACCTAGAACACACATCTCAGAGCTGAAAAGACAAAACAAAAACGAGGACATGAAACTTCTAGACATGTTGATCTCGATAAGATCTTGCTTACTCTGTAGACCGCAGTGCATAACCACACCCACCCACACATCTATCTATATCCGCTGGCTGAAAAGGGGGCGAACGTCCGGTCATAGCGAGAACGAGAACGAAGCACCTCGGTTTCTTTTTTAAAAAGGGATACGGGATATCTATGTCGCGATAAATACCCGTTGAGCTGAAGGGCGTTCCCCTGATGAAACACGGCGATGCGTAAATGTCTTACCAGCATAGCCGTTCTCCTGCCCGCCTACATTTGCATACGATACTCTTCTATATACACCGACCATTTCTGGATATCACATGTGAGAGGAGGGAAAATAAGAAAAAGAGGTGATATTGGATCGCCGGGCACCGCCAGCTTATCCGGCCTGCATATGTGCCTATATAGGGCTTGTGTCACGGTAGCAATTCTCGGTTCGGCATGTCAGATTCTCGAAAAAGGAAAGAAAACTCATAGATATCCATCTTACATTACCTCTTCTACAATATTTGAATCTCACGAGGCCAGCGATGGACGGGGGACGGCGGGAGACGACGAAGCAAAGTCGATAAGCTTCTTCGCCCCTTTTATCCTTAGCCCGCTGCCTGCTCATCGCCGATGGTTCCCGTTTCGAACTTGTCCGCCGTCTATACGTGTTCACCGATTCACGTCAGCTGAACTATGTAGGTTCGACGTCACTAACTAGGATCTAGTCATATGCAATTTGCCAAGGCAGGCAGGGCCTCCCTTTCACCGAGGAGGTGCACTTCACACACATGAAAAGAACGTCGAGATGATGGAGTTTGATACGTTTTGATATCGAGCAAGGTGGAAGCCTCTCTATACTTCGCACTCATCGCATTCCTCGCTATGTCTACCATCCCCCTCCCCCCCTTCTCTATCGTTAATTTTTGCTCTTGCTTGACCGTTGCCTCGCTTCCCAATGGCAGCACCCGAGACCGGTGCGTAGTTCCAAAAACAGGCAACTCCATTGTTTCTGAAGATCCCGCCGTGGAATTTATCGTCGAGGACTTTTTCTTTTTCTCGAAAGTCGAGTTATCTTTGGTATTTCCATCTGCGGCTCCATAACCCCCGTCATTATAAAGTAGTATAGTACATTCATTCGAAGAGAAGAAAAGATGTTCATGTCCCCACAGAAGGTCTCCCCCTTCTCCATCTTCGGTTAACACATATTTCAGACAAGTTTGGAATTGGAAGTGACATGTTTTCGTCCGTTAAGCCGCTACATTCAGGATGAAGTAACTGTTGATGGCTTGATCGACGTATATAATGACGCCACCCTTGAAAAACAAAACTAGTGATGATAGCCATTCGATTAGAAATGTTGTCGACACACTTCTCCCGCAATTCGCTACTTCGAATCATCCACAATGCATCGTGCTATAGTTCGAGGCATGCCTGTGAAGGTAAAAGAGACTGAGCTGCTGGCATTGTGATATGTGACCGTAAAGAAATACCCAATTCGCCTCATAAGCCATGCTGGAACGCTCGATGTCAAGCCCCCCCTTCCATTTATAATTTTTTTATACTCATTCAAGCTCGTCGACTCATAGCAACATTAGCCCCCGCGGAGGCCAGATCTTGTTTGCCGCTAGCACTTCGGCCGGCCACGCGGGGAAGGTTGCTGCTACCTCCTGTCGTAGAAGTTCCTGCGCTAGTCCGCTTCGCACCAGCGGTAGATGTGGCACCTGTGAAGGCGGATGTTCGCCTAGCCCCGGCTGCTTTTAAAGGGCTGACGTTGTTCGCCTCTCTGGGGCGCAGGGTCGGACCGCTCTTGCTGCCTCCCGGTGGTTCCGGCAAGGGTCGCGGAGTCGAGATGGTGTTGTGTCGCTTGACCGGCGAGGACTCGCGCGTCCTGGGGACGGGAACCGAGGTCTTCTGACCCGTGATGAACTCGTGGCGTATGGCGTCCTCGGGCTTGAGGCGGCGGTCGGGATCCCACCGCAGGCACCGGGCGAGGAAGTCGAGGAACGGCTCGTCGTCGCACTTGATAGCCTGCTGGAGGGTCTTGGAGGACGGGCGGCGCCTCCTGCCCTTGGAGGATACTGTTAGGCGTGGCTTGCCCATCGAGTCGAAGAAGAGCTTCTTCCGCGTGCTCTTTTCGATGAGGTGCTTCTCGGGCGGTCCGAATACCTCCATGATGCAAGCCAGCTGCTCCTGCTCGTTCTCGCCTGGAAAGATGGGGACGCCGGTATACAGCTCGGCCAGGATGCAGCCTAGGCTCCACATGTCGATCGGTAAGCCGTAGGTCATTCCCAGGATGACCTCGGGCGATCGGTAGAACCGGGACTGGATGTAGGTGTAAACCTTCTCGTTCTCGAAGCAACTAGAGCCGAAGTCGATCACTTTGATCTCGGAGTGCATAGGGTGCCGGACTAGGATGTTCTCTGGTTTGAGATCGCAGTGGATGACCTTGTGCTGCTTGAGCAGGTTGAGCGAGCTGAGCATCTGCTTGGTCATTCGCCTGATGAGCTTCAGGGAGAAGCCACGGAAGGCGTTGGACTTGATAAACTCGTAGAGATTCATATCGAGGAGCTCGGTCGATATGCAGAGGTGACCTCGGAAGTAGAAGCTGTGAGTAAAGTTGACCATGCTATGCTTGTTTTGAGGATCCTGCGAGTTCTCGTTAGTAGTGTACACCGGTTGGGAGAACGATCACTTACCCATTCGCGAAGCTTCTGTAGGATGTTGACTTCGACGAGAGCTTGCTGGTGGAACCGTTTCTTGTTGCGAATGATCTTCACCGCCACGAGCACGCCGGTTTTGTGGTCGATGCACCTCACCACCTGGCCGAAGCTACCCTTCCCGAGGACGTCGACGATCTCGTAGCGGTAGGCGAGATGGTCGCCCGGGACGATCGTGTAGTCGCCGCGCTCGTCGTCGTAGCCAAAGTTCGGCAGCTTCGATTCCAGATCGCCCGAGACCTTGCTGGCGTTTTGGGTACCGCAGAAGTAGACGTCGTTATAATCGACGATCTCCCCCTTCTCATATATGTTCAACATAGCTATCCGGATGGCCTCGTGAGGTCCCACGCGCTCCTTCGGGGTCGCCCTCCTGCGGAGCGCATCTAGCGTCCGAGCCGCCATCTCCGTCTCTTTCCTCCTCAAGGCCAGCTTCTTCATCTCTTCCTCGGCGACAAGATCGTCCTTATCCAGATCGGTAGTATACAGTTCCTGGCGTTTAATCGAGGCCGCTGAGGGCCTCGGGCGGATCATCTTCTGCACGGACGAGGTCCTAGACTGCGACGAGGTCTCGATCATTGAGCTATTGCCGACGTCTTCCTTCGAACCCGTCCAGGCGTCGCTACGATTCTTGTGCGTAAACATGGTGTTCAGGCTAGACGCGGAACTCTTCCTTCGTCTGGTTTCTAGATACGTCCCCGTAGGCTTTGCGGTGTGGCTCGGGCTCGAGGACTTCATAGAGTTCAAGTTCATAGAGGCAGAGACTGGTATCCGCGGAGGTGGCATGCTGTCCTGTCTGGCCTGCTTCTCGGCAGCCTTATCTATAGAAGACGTAGATGCGTGATGGCTGCTCTTCGAGTTGCTCCTCTTCCACGACAAGCTCAATTTCCTCCTCAAGTTGCTCATTGAAGACGGCGTTGGGGGCTCTTCCGGGCTCTGCTCGGCCGGAGGGGACTTGGGTGGCTTCGTCAGCTTCTGCGCGCGAGGACCGGATGGTTTTTGTTGACGTTTTGTCTCAATATTAGTGTCGATTGCAATCGTGTGGTTGATGTCCCCGGCTGTCTTGGACTTTGTCAATTGACTACCGAAAGTGTTGTTGCTCTTGGGAGCGGACGTCGAGAGGAAAGGCGAGTCGGCGACCTTTCTAATCGACTTCTTGGACATGGAACCGAGCGGCGACTCGGACGAGCTGGTCTCATTTTCTCCGCTGGGACTCTCTATCCGGCTGCTGTGATGGACAGTGCTGCTGCTTCGGAGTATCGACTTCTCAGGATCTCTGTCCACACGACCTCTGTAGAAGGTGCTCTTAACAGTCATCGGCGTCGTGGGCGTCTTAGGAATCATCCGGGAGAGCGGCGGGCTCAACTTCCCATCGCCCTCGTTTTGATCCTTCAGCGCCGCGATCTTCGCCTCAGTAGGTATGCTCAGCGGGCCAAGATTAAGCGGTGGGAGTCGTAGTGGCTGCAGGTTCTTCTTGGACGGGTTGGCGCTGATTTTCTGCTCTATATCAGAAGTAGGGCCAGCGATGGTTTTCCGCGGCGCGTGCTTCCGAGAGTTTTGTTTTCGCTGGGTCTTCTTCGTCGGCTCTACAGACGGAGTACCTGAGGGAGTCCCGGTCGAATTGCTGTGGATGCTGCTCGAATCAAGCGTGTAGTTCGACTTCCTCTTCTCGAGAAAAGACAATTCTGCCGGCGAATTCTTGGGCGATTCATACACCTTGGGAATCGCTGGTACGGGTGGCACGTCCTCCTCTTCCTCGCCTGTGGGTGGATTGTGTATACTTAACGCCTTGGGGGCGGGAAGTCTCGACGTCGGGCCCCCCTGAGAGAGATTCCGCTGTATCGAGCCGGTCGAAGTTCGATGGGTGTTGAAGCTGGCTGTCGAGTTAACTGATAACCCCGAGCTGTAGGATTTTCTGTTGGTGACTTCAGGGGTCGTCCTCAGGGACGAGGGCGTGGACGTCTTCCGAGGGATCATGGAGGGCGAGCGCGAGTGAGGTCGAACCTCGATAGGCGGCGGCGGCGCGCTTGTGATCTGTGGCACGCTTTGGGTCGGATGTATTGACATACGCTTCATCCGCTGCGCGTCTGTGGGCGAGATGGTCCTCGCACCGAGTCCGGTGGCGTGGGAGCCATGCGTGCCGGGCATCACCGACATCCGCCTCGCTGAATTTGGCGTGGAGCCTTTACCTCTCGGCGACCTTGGGAACGCTGTCGAGACACGATTTTGATCAGGAACGAGGCTGGTGCTGCTAGTGCTAGCGGATAAGTTTCCCGATATCCTGGGCGCGGGCTGTACCGAGCGGGCCTTCGTGGTCCGCGTGGCCGTGAGGGTCCTTAAGCTATCGCCGGGCTGCCCAGGAGGAATGTCGATCGAGGCTCGAGTCGACTCGGAACCGCCCTTATCAGACACGTTCGATATCAGGCTTGGCCGCCGTTTTGTCCCCCCTCTGGTTCCGTAGTCAGCGTCGATGATTCCCGGGCCGATCGATTTCCTCGGTGGCTTTCCAATATTAGTGTTAGAGACCGGGGGATAATGGCTCTGGCGTCGATTCCTCATCGCGGCGGGGGCGGTGGGCGCGTCGAGGATACTGGAGGACACAGACACGGTGGACCCGCTGCTAACTTGTCGGCTGGATGTGCTGGGCCTCCTCAGTATGGATCCGGACCTCGACGGTCTGGCAGCTGTATTGGGAGTAGGATTCGGTTGGGCTCCCGCGCGGGTTGTCGCGCCGCTGTTATGGGCGGCGCCCGAAGACTGGCCAGCCATTCTCTCGAGGGGGTTGTCGTCGAGGATGCTCCCCTGACCGGATGGCGAAGGGAACTGGGTCAGTTTAAACTCGGTAGAAGCTGATTCGAGGCTGCTCTGAAGATCATCGAAGCTAACGGAGGGTAAAAATTCGAAAGAGCTCGTTGTGGTGTCGCCTAGGTCGCTCGGGGCCCCATTCCGACCAAAGGAGAACAGCGAATGGTTGTTGGACGACGATGCATGAAGCATTGGCTCGTGATTGATTTCGCCTGCAGGATTGATATTCTCCTTGGTCCTGAACCGAAACGAGTAGAGTCAGTAAAGATATTTACGGAGCAGCTAATTTAATTGGTATAGCATCTCTTGGGTCTTTTTGTCTTGTTGTAATGTGGGTGGTGCGAAATAAAGCGGGAAAAACACACGATCGAGTCGGGGACTGCGCAGCTGGTCTCGGGCCAGCAGGAGCCTTATGATCCCTAATCATAAGGATACGGCCGGCCAAAATTTACGTGATCTGAATGGACAATCGGGTCGAGGATGGAATCGACGAACTCGAAAGGGGTTTGCGACAGATGATCTTCCTATTGATCAACGAATTATGAAGGAGGATACGGGTGGAATTCCTCTTGGACCTTTTCGACCTGGATCTGGACCTAAGACCTAGAGGTTCGCGAACAATTTCTCAGTCCGGCTAAGGAGCTGAGGGCGACAATACTGCTACCGCATTCCGGGACACAGAGAAAGCAAACTGAGAAGAATGATAATAATAATAAGCAATCGGAGTTAGCCGTGAGAAAAAAAGAATAGAGGACAGATTGGTTGAGCGATGTTGTTGTTGACCGACAGTGAGTGGCTACTGTCAAAATGGGAGTTATCACGAAAAAGGGTTGGTGGTGGATTGTTTTCATTAAGGGAAAGAAAATAAGAGGTCGACTTGGGGGATATCGGATCCACAACGTTTTCCTTTACCGGTCAAGTGAGTTTAAATTATTTAGGTTAGGTTATGTTAGTTTAGCTTATTAGCTTAGTTCTGGTTAGGTAGGCAGGTAAGGTACAGGTACCTGTTATTAACTCAAACCTCCCACTATCAGACACGTTTAGGCCGCCCGCCGTTCATCAAAGTCCCTGCCCTGGGTGTCCCTAATAAGGTTGGGCTGTCAGGGGATTTTCGTCGGGGCTACTGCACATGGGATGCCACCCGTTATCATTCGTTGCGACTATTCGCTGCAATTATTCGCTACCTTTCGCTATTCGCTAAAGGGGTACGTATCCCATCGTTTGAAGGGTGGGTGGCAGGTACCTGTTGTCGGTCACTTGGCAAAAGAAAAAGAAAAAAAAAGGAAGATTGAAAGGTCCTATCTATCTATCCCATCTCATAACGGATACCTAAATAGCGTATAGCGGAATAGCGCCATAACCCCTAGAAACTATCTTCATTTAAGCATCACCACTTAATCATTCTTTGGTCAATGTTTCATATCCGTACTTGTCAATTACGACTTCAACACGTATACATATGTACAATGATACATTTATGTCGTTGAATTTTAACAAACTGTGCTACGTATATTTATTTCACTGAACAGGTATTCTGCTATTTAGCTTACACTGGCTTTATGCTTGATTTGTTCAAATTAGATTATTACATTATGGTTGGTTAAATTGTGTTGGAACATTTAGGTATCATTACACTCATGAATCTACAGATATTATAATAGATATAGAGCAAAAAGAAAAAGCGTGGCAATAATTATATAAGGAGGTGCAAATGGTTGTATGGTTGTATCACAAGTTCGGAGGGTTATTTTCTCTCATTTGCTGAGAAGAGATCTGCGGATGACATTGAAAAGGAGGAAAACATTTTGTCAAGATTGTTTCGAGTGTTTCTACCATTTTTCTTTCTATGTTTCCCGATATTATCTTGATATGCTACCTAGGGATTGGTTGACGTTGGAACTTGGCTCCAACGAGTTTCATTTAATCCCCCGGGACCAGGTACGTTCCCTGAATTCCACGCGTATCCTGGGGACGTTCACGGTTCAACTGCGTTAACTGAGCCTGCTGAGGTGTAAAGTCATAAGTCATTTAAAAGTGAGATGGTTGCCGGGTGAATCGTTTGATTGATGAAGGAACGTAAATCCTACTTTATTCGTCCCCCGTCTTACAGAGTTGGATTAAATTCGGTACTGTTGTCTGTGTTGTAACTGTAGGTATGTTTTGTCCTTGTCTTTGCCTCTGAGTCTTTTGGTGAGTTGTAACTCCATTCAATGATTCAATTCAATGTTCATTGTAAACAGCCGGGGGTTAAATCTTCATTCAACTTGATCCGCGTATTAATACTACCCAAGACACAAACTCATAAGAAGCATTTTACTCTTTTCGTTTTCATCTCATTGCCGCATGTCTCACCATGCTACTATGGCATTGGATGTTAAGCATCTTGGTGCCACCATGATACATCGCACAAGACAGCACAAGAACGGTTTGCATCACCAGCGCATACTAAACCGGCATGCAAGATTTCTGTTCTAGCAAGCCATACCATGCATGCTATCTCATCCGTCGTCTGGTCCCTCGGCTTCAATGGGCGCTCGGGGCCTTTTTGTTGATGCGGCTAGCCTTTCGGTAGCTGGTCCATCAGCTGCATGGCCTGCATGAACACTCGTGGGGCCGGCACTATCAGCCTATGAAAATCATTCCTGCTGGCCTATCCCCTTTTTCTTTTTTGGATCAGGAACGAAGGAAAGGAAAATGGGAACTGCCGCATACCCGATGCGGAATCGGGTCGAAATGACTGGTCGAGGAAAGGGGTGAAGCAGTTCCAGAATTGTCACAGTGGGATATCGTAGACCTGACACATTTACATACATCCATCCTATATAACTACTTTGAAGCTCTCGTGTTTATCACTAGTATGTTTATGTATGTTCTCCTAATAGCTGATTCCTATTAAGTATCAGGTGCCGTCCGATGTCATGCTACATAGCTATGTGAATGGTTTTTTTTTCATGATATTTTCGAAAGCCAACGATCCCATGTCGGATTGGAATTATCTAATTTCTTGCAGGTTTGTACAGCTTGCGAAATTGTAGGCCATGTTTGTCAGTTTTACCTATCGGCACCAACCTGACGGATGAACACTTTGACATTTTAGGCCGAAATACTAGTGGAAAATAATTACGCGCGCTTTTAAGACTATGGGATCGGGGTCATTTTATGTTGTGACCCCCTTTCCAGCTGCAGTAGCTGAAGAGGTAGGTATGCGCCTGAAGATTGCACACTAAATCTGATGCAGACGGCGCGGGCCAGCGCCACTTGCTACGCCACATGAATGCGCCGGGCCTTACCCATGATATTTCAACTTCTACCTAGGCAGCTAGATATTAAGCATCTACCGGCACACTATGCAGCCTTTAGATATATCGGTGATACTTGAGACTATCCTGGGCGAAAATGTGTTTCAGATATGGACCAATGAGTGGGCATAGTGAAATTGATGTTGATGGCATCATAATCTTGGATTTTAAGGATATCTTGAAATTCTTGAAGTTGGTATATCGACTATTCTTCATCTCGGCCTAGGCCTTCCAAGGTACAATGCTAGGCGATTTCTACTAAACGCCCAAGTTTAGATATTCCTTGTCTTGTACTATGTGAAGAGGCGGGACAAGCAAACCGCCGCCTGAGGCACAATCAGAATCTCCGGGTCCTTTTAGGTGTTTCCAATCTATGTGCCCGAGGCTGTTCTCACGAAGTCCCAGCTATGCGATTTCTTATCACCCACATCAACCTCATTCTTTCTCGTCGGTGTAACGAAATAGTCATGGCATGTCCGTCCTGGTATGACAGAGCTGTCGCGAGCCATAGCGCCCGTTTCTCGTCGTAAGGTCTCGTCGTGAGGTCCGTATAAGAGTGGAGTAGTGTTCGTCATACATGCTGTCGCATCTTTAATCCAGCTCCGCAGCCTCATAAGAATAATCTCCATATGCCCATCCAAGCAAGTCCTATCGAGATAGACGCGATACCAAGCCTACGACTGCCCATACCAAACATGGACTTGCTCGCCAAGATCCGCGCCTGGTTCTTCTCGAGTTCTCGCTGGCCGGAGATGTAGCTATAAGCCGCTAAACCGAGGAATGCACCGCCTCCTGTTCTCGTTGACGTTTGTTTGTCAGTCTCTCGATTCGGTTGTGACTTGTGTGTATAAACACGTAAAACTGCGCTGACTGACCTACAATTCTGCACGGGAGGCAATCTTCGCCCCGGTCCTGTTTGAGGAGGCTATTGAGATTCTCTGGCTTATCGAGAGTGCCAACCGTAGGTACCTTGTCCTTATTCATGGTGAGAACCAGAACGGTGTCGAGGCATACCAAGCGTAGAGGAAGATGTTGCGATACTATCTTGGTCGCTTTTGAAATTATTTTGCTAATTGATTCAGTTAAGTGGATGGCCCGTGCACTCTTTTTTCTAGTACGGTATGCTGCTTATTACCCACATGCCGCCAAGACATTCCTTCCGATATGTACGACAGCTTCGGGGCCGTAAAACTGGGGACAACCCGGCTCTTGCATCCTTCATCGACGGTACAAGTTGCTCGCATATTTACATATGATCTGATATTAAGATTGCAACTTGGTATCCCTAACGAATACTAACGAATAGGGGATGTCCTTGGATGTCGTTCCCCATCGAGAAAGTGTTCCTATGTGATGACACTACATATCTTCTACATATCTACATTTAGGACTGTTATCAGGCTGCCAGATGAGAACACCCCTCGATGTGGCTTCATGAAGGATTTTAACGTGGCGCTCACTATGATGTAATTATAATCAAGGACACAAATGTGTAATTAGGAATATAATATTCCCAGTCCAGAGATTTGACAGTACATAGTCGACTTTATTAACCTGAACACGGCATTATCAAAGCTTGAAGCTACTACTCGATGCAGCCCTAGCAGCCTTTGCCTTGTTACCCTCCATATCTACAATCTCACCCTTCTTGTTGATAACCTTAACCCCGCCCAACCTGAGATCACCAAGAGTCTGCTTCTGAGCCTGAGCCTTCGCGCTCTTAGGTTTCTTAGCATCGATGCCGCCAACCTTCCGTATCCTTTCCTTCTCTCTCCTGCGCATCCTAATCTTGTCTTCTCGGCTCATCTCTTGCTTTGCAACGGGTAGCCCGCTCTTGGCAACCACCTCGCCCTTCTCAGCCGTGTCCTTGCCAGCCTTGTATATCTCCTGTGGGGCCAAGGTATGATCACCGCCGCTGACACCTTGCGCGGCCGTCGGTTGAGCATCTTCCATGCTGATCGTCGCCACATCCGACACGACAGTGAGCGAGGGCGCGGTGGGCTTAGGCTTGTAGTGCCAGCTGGTGAGAGCGTCGAGGCTCGCGCTGACTTCTTTCCACATCTGCTCGATCTCCTTCTCTTCTTTTCGGAGCTTCTCGTCGGCCTTGCTCACGTACGAGTCTGGGTTTGCGTTCTTGACATGCTCCTCTTCATAGATCTCCGCGAGAGATTGCTTAGCTTTGGTGTCATCGAGATCGACGAGACCTCGTCTCGTATTGGAAGAGAACTCGGAAGCGTCGGGACGCCGTTTGATGACTTCGTCGAATTCCTGTGCCAGGATGCGACGTTTGATCATGTCCTCGATGCTCTCGCTCACTTCCGCGGTGATGACGGGCACGGGCTTGCCCACGTGTTCGAAGTCGAGGTCTTTCTCCAGTAAGGAGTTCTGCGGCCGTTCGGCGGCCTGAGCTTCGCCGGATAACACCCACTCCCTCTTGGCTACATTCGCAGCTTCGAGCCTCCGTATCTCCTCTGCCAATTTAGCTTGCCGTCTCTCATGCGCGGATCTTCTAGATTTCGGGTCGCCTGCGGAAACATCAGAAAGAGCATCTTCCGAGTCTTCCCTCTCTGATTCGTCTTCGAACAAGTCTCGTCGGACATCGGCTATAGCCCGCCCTACGTCGTTATCATCTGGTTCCGTCGGACGGGGTTCCTTGAAATTCCTAGGTTTGCTGCTTTTAGCTCCTTTTCGCTGTGGAGGCGCGAAGAAATCCTTGTAGTAGACTTCGTTGGCATTGAAATCATCACCGCCGTTCATCCCCGCAATCTCTTCATCTTCATCTTCGTCGCTGTCTCCCTCTGGCGCATCTAGATCCATGTTGCCGAAGGTAGGTCCCCCTTCGTCATCTTCATCTTCATCTTCGACTTCGGAATGCATCTCGTCCTCGGCACCCTTGACGGATGGCTTCGGAGCTTTCGTTTTGCTAGATTGTTTAGCTGTGAATGGGTCGGTATGCCAGTCTAACTCATCATCATCGCTTGCGTGATCAATATCTGGGTCTCCTCGGGCATCCGCATCCTCGAACCATTGGGTTTGTTTGTTGAAGTCATCAATAGAGAAGAATCCATCGTTAAGGCCATTCGGGTCTTTGACTAGTTCCGCTTCAGGTTGATCATCGTCTTCGTCTTCATCATCAACTTCATCATCATCATCATCTTCTTCTTCCTCATCAATATCTTCGAGGCCTTCCTCGATTCCATCCGCGGATAGTTTAGCTTCATCCTCAAAGTCTTCCTCGTCTATCTCCTCTTCATCGGCGTCTTCTATAAGCCCCTCCTCATAATCGAGCTCTGAGGCTGACCCGTCGTCATCAGAATTAGCCTTAGAGATATCCTCATCTGATTCAATAGGGTCTAGATGCGCATCCCCGTTGATACCGTTCACCTGGATTTCATTATGATCTTCCAACTCTTGGAGCGCACCTTTCGTATCTTGCAATGTGCTTGCGATGATCCTTCTCGCCTGCTGCCAGACCTGACCACTTTCAAATCCATCCACATGAAGTTTTCTGATTTTTAGTATTTCACCTCTACCCAGAGCATTCTCTGCTCGTTTTCTCTTCTTACTCTCTTCCCTTTGACGCTGTTGTTGTTCGTCGCAAACTTGCCCTGCGTATCCATCCAGGGTCGCTTTGGCAAGTTGCAGCGAAGCATTTGGGATAGAGGAGGCCGGTTGTAGAAAGCTGTGCCTGTTGCCCGACTTTATGGCTTCGAAGAGTTCCAACATCTCTACGGCGCTGGAAGGTTTCGAGGAGTCGGCAAAAGCTGATAAAAAGCCTACCGACGGTGCATGTGTTAATGTATGTGAGGTAGAGGTCATGGAGGACGTCGTGCTAGCGGGTCCAGCCATTGCTCATCGCTCGGGTGAGATGGGGGAAAGAGTAAAGGTACCTAGATATAATTTGAAGATGAATCGTTTGTTGAATCAAAAAGAAAAAAGGAAAAAAGTCGATAGAAAATTTCCTAGGTTCAAGGATGAGCGTGGACCCCACGCTCTAAGGCTGTATGCTCTTATCGATAAATGCTTAGTAATAAATTGCCCCATAGTTTTGGCTCTGCCCCTCTGACCTACCTAAACATTAAATTATCACCGGTCTTTTAGGTAAGTAATTGAGTTCTGGTTCTGTTAGGTATGAATTATTATTAAATTTTTACCTTCTTACAACTTATTCCCTACCTTATCCCGACGATGCTTGTCGCAGCTATACCGCCATGAATGGTGTAATAGAGGCGCTGCACATCTATGATGAGCACAAGTTAGTCAGTCCCCTAGCAGCTATTAAATATCCTTTAATCTGACAGACGCTATGAATACAGTCGCGCGATCCTCTCTCATACCTACGCCTCTCGACCTATTTCCGCCAACCATCTACTTCCTTTCTATCTCGAACACCAAGCTCCGAGACCCAATTTGATCTACCTATCGAACACTAACCCTCCAACCCTCGTATTTAGCCTTACTCACGCAAATTTACTCTATCTAGCCACCTCTTCCTCAGAGATAGAACCTCTTCTTGTCCTCGAGTTCCTCCACCGCATAATTGATATCCTCGAAGAGTTCCTTGGTGCGCCAGTCCTAGCGCACAAGATTGAAGCGAACTACGATGTCGTTGCTCAGCTTCTTACCGAGATATGCGATGCTGGCACCGTCGCCACTACGGAACCGAACGCGCTGAGAGATATGGTCGAGGTGGAAGGTCTCCTGGGGAAGCTGTTGGGTAGTATCAACCTACCTGGGAAATCTCCGAGCAACCATATTACGCCGTCGCTTATGGCCCAGAACGCACCCGCACTCCCCTGGAGACGGGCAAACGTGCGACACACGTCGAACGAGCTCTACGCCGACATCGTAGAGACCTTGTCGGTCACTCTTGCGCCGTCTGGGAGGCCGATCGCCGCATTTGCGAACGGCACCATCGCGTTTACATCCAAGGTATCTGGAGTCCCAGATATCCTCTTGAACATCACGGGGCCGTCGGGGAAGCACAACTTAAACAGCGTCATGGAATTACCGGTGTTCCACCCATGCGTACGCTTGAACCGATGGAAGGAGAACCCGGGAGAGCTGAGCTTCATACCTCCAGATGGACGGTTCATCCTCGCCGGTTACGAAGTGGATTTATTACCTTTCACCAATGGAAAGACCGGGAATCTAAGTTCGAACAGTCTAAGGCTCCCCGTGAATATCGAGGTCAAGACCGGTTTGGGTTCGACCGGTTCCGACTTCGAGGTGCGGCTCAATATTAACAGGACTTCCGGGCCCTCTAGCTCTCTGGTATCTGGGTCTTCCGGTAGGGGAGGAGCCTCAGGTGGGAGGGGCTTTGGTGGTCCGCATCCGGGATCAGCCGGGGCACCGTTATTACAAGACCTTATCGTCTCGGTGCCACTACCTTCCGAGGTTAGAAACCTCCTAGATGTTCGGCCGAGTAAGGGGGACGCTAGCTTCAGCCTAGGAGATAAGAAGCTACAATGGGTTATACCAACCAAGGAGCTTTCAGCCGGGACATCATACTACACCCTTCGATGCACAGTTCAGGGTCCGTTAGCTGAGGAGCAAGAGGACGCAGATCCTAACGGGTTCGGCTTCGGTAGGGACTACACGTACGATGAGCCGTATCAGACCAGCGCAGACGAGAAGCCCAAGAAGAACGAGGGGACCTCCGAGGAGAAGGATGCGAAGAAACTCGCCCAGAATAAGATTCTGATGCCGAGTTCCGCATCTGTCAGCTTCTCAGTCAAGGGGTGGTTATCAAGCGGGATTAGGGTCGAGAGCATTCAGATCGACGCGAGGAAGAGTCGAGGCTTAGGCGAGGGAGTGAAACCGTATAAAGGGGTCAAGTACCTTACTATTAGTAAGGGGGGCGTCGAGATTAGATGTTAAATACTGCGCTTATTCATAGGAGACGTTACATCTGGCATTGGAGTATGCATTGCATGATTGGCGTTATGACGGATATCACCATGCATAGATCAGCAGGGCGAGAGCTAACTAGGTAGTGATTGAATGATTATACGTGCGACTATACATGCTCCTCAGGGCTTGATCCAATCCTAGCTTAAAGCAACTAGGTCGATCAGTTCGATACTCAAAAATGTTCAAGAAATGATGATAGAGAAACCTTGGAACATGATAGCTCCCGACTGGAGGTCATACCGTCATACCGTCATACCGTCATACCGGCTACTTTCGGATGTACTTGGGTACCTCACCGTCCCAGTCCGGGGGAAAGATGTGGGGGAGATCCCACTTGGCATCTGCGTACAAGGGCCGAGGTACCTACCAAGAGTCATCGAAGCTTTCCACCTTTCAACCTTTTTGTGCTTTCAATCCTTTAACCCGAACTGCCTTTTATATCCAACGTCTTTCATCTCGGTCGCTTAACTTTTGGAAGGGAAACGAAATCGATGACCGTGAGAATTGACAACCGCAGCTCAAAACGTAGCTAGCCTACGGCGATGAGCGTGCTTACTACCCCATTGCGCCGGACGGTGCGCACCGTTTGCGCAGTGTGTCGCCGGCAAGGCTCTGTTGACTTTCGAGCTCCTGCATCGCTCCCCATATATCCAATTGGACGTCGGGGGTATGCGTCGACGAAGGGGAGTAGGCCGCGGACGGCCATCTTCTTTCCAGGTTAGAAGAGTTCAATGGGTTGATTTGGCGCTCGAACTGACCAGCTCTTGCTACCACAGGCCAAGGAGTTCAGAAAGTTGGAATGCTCACGCCTTGGCTGGAGGCCTTCCCGCGCACTGCCGCACGCATAATGGACGAGATTGACAGCTATATGGGATACAAGTTATCCGACATAATACAGGACGGACCTAGCCGGGTGCTGACCGCGACGCCCAACGCTCAGCCGGCGATCATGGCGACCTCAATCCTCATCCTCCGCATCCTCGAGAGCGAATTTGGCTTCGACGTCTCCAAAAGGGTAGATGTCTCTCTCGGGCACTCGCTCGGCGAATTCGCAGCTCTGGTAGCGGCCGGGGTGCTGGAATTCGAGGACGCTTTATACATGGTGCGCCGGCGCGCGGAGGCTATGGCGGAGGCCACACAGCAGGCTAAGGAGAAATACGGTGGGGAGTACGGTATGGTGGCCATCGTCACCGAATCCGAATATCTGAACTCCCTCATCGAGGCTATAGACGAGTTTGTAGGGTACCGCAGCGCGGGCGCGAGGGGAGAAAGCGCCGAATCCATGAAGCCGATCGACCAGGTGCTCATAGCAAACGTGAACAGCAAGAACCAGATCGTATTGAGCGGAAGCGTTCATAGGATAAAAGAGCTGGTAGCTCATGTTCGACAGTTCCTCGGCCACGACCCGAGAGCGGTCCGGTTAAATAGCGACAGCCCGTTCCACAGCCCGATTATGAGGCCGGCCGTCAACGTGATGCGGGACCTCGCCTCGAGGAAGAGCAGGGTGAAGGGCCGTGAGAACGAAGATATCATCACCTTTCCGGGCCGGCTGGAGTGCGTCAGCAACGTGACTGCTCGGCCGTTCGGAAGCGCTGCGGAAGTAAAAGAACTCCTGGCGCGGCAGTGCCTGGAGACGGTTAGGTGGTGGGATAGTATCAAGTATCTGGATCAGGAACAAAAGGTTAGGAGATGGGTTGGCATCGGCCCCGGAAAGGTGGGTAGGAACCTCGTAGGTAAGGAGGTCGGGATGCGCGGTACGGATTCGGTAAAAGGCGGAGGCGTCTGGGCTATTACGGATCCAATTGAGATCGAAGACGTCTTGAGAGGTCTAGAAAAGACCGAATATCTTCAAGAGGAGGATGAATAATGTATGCACGATACCATGTCAGTCTCACATACATGGAAGGACTATCATGCTGTAGCGCAAGCTATAAAAGCTCCTAGGGTTTCTTATACCTCTCCAAACCTCTACGATTATTTGTATAACAATATGATGCTAGCTATGGCGATGTAGAACCGGCGTCTTTACGATGACACTATTATTATTTAAATGACAAATATTTAGAATATCATCATATCTATATAAGTATTCAATACCTACATCTCAGTCATACCTCTATACGTACATATCGTCAGGGGTGTAGCTGGCTGTTGGACCCCTGATTCAATGCTAGTGGGGCAACTTGGGAGCTTATTATCGATAGAGCTTCAGCGCTCAACTTCCGCTTCTTCACCTAATAAGCTTCCACTTAAATATTCTTCATCCTTGACAACCTTGGAAATCCGACGTGCACATCACATACAGCCGGCAGCAGCGCATGTAGCAATGGCGAACGCAATACCATCAATTGCCTGCCTAGGCGTCATAGGGCGAAACGTATGTTCCTTTTATTCTTCCCCCTTTTCCCGCGCTCATCCATCCACCAACTCCTACCATCCTCCATCCTTCACTCCCACCATCCGTACACCAGCATACTAACACGAAAGGACAGAACAACCCCCTCCACATAACAATCTTCCCCTCCTACGACGCCGCGACCAACACCCGCGCCCCGCTGCGCACGCCCCTGCAGTTCTCCCTCCTCCTCAGCAGCACCCTCGACGTCTTCGAGGCGCGCGTGCGCCGCAGCGCTCAGGCCGGCCCTGGCGGCACGCCCACCCTCACCGGCGACTTCGGGCTGCTGCACGCCGTCGATGAGCGCCTGGCCGCCTACGGCTTCGAGACCAACACCGGCGTCAAGTTCGTCGCCGTCGTGGACATGCGGGGGCGCCTGGCCTTCAGCAGCGCTGGCGGGGGGAGCGTGGTGGCGGGGGGAGCGGGCGAGAGGACCATGAGCGTGGGCGCGGGCGCGGGAATCAGGGGAGGGGTTGGGCTCAGGGAGACGGAGCTCAGGGTCGTGTTCCGCGCTATGCAGACGGCGTATGTGAGGCTGCTGCAGAACCCGTTCTACGACCCCGACGAGCACGCGCCGCTGCTGCCCCCCGCGGGCGGCGGGAAGAGGATCACGAGTCGCAAGTTCGCGGAGGAGATGAGACGGATTGGGGAGGGGTGGGCGCCGGGGGTGGCCAGTTTGTAGGAGATGGGAGAGCGTTGTTTTTTTTACGAGTGAAAAGGCTAGGAGATGGGAGAGTCGTGTTACGAGTGGATGGGCTAGGACTTAGAAAAGCCTGGCGACTCCGAATGCGCACGCATGAAGATGGCGTTACGGACTGGCATAGAGCACGGTGTCGAGGCGTTTTCACTGGAATGGCATAGGTTGTTTACGTTTACACAGCGTTTATTTGTACAGATATGTACGCGGTCTATCTAGATATGATACAGGAAGCCTGGTTTTATCGAGGACTCTTTTCTTGCTGACTGTGAGCCTTGTCGTGGTTTTCACCCGAGAAAGCTTTTCTCAGATGCTCGATTCGCAGACGCTGTAAGCCAGCCGGCTCTTCCAGCTCGACCGTCGGTCCCATGCTAACATCGTCCCCTCGTAAAGGTGGCGTGGTCGACTTTGATTGAGGCTTTGACACCGGTGAGCCTTCCCAGTGTCGCGCTTCTACTGGGAGCGGCTGCCACCAGTCACCTATGCGGGCGTGCCATTGGGCTCCGCAGAGCTCCCAGAGCCGGCTTGCGGCTCGTTTGTAGGCGAAACGCTCGTCTTCGCCGGTGAACGCGCCTGTGTTGCTAAAATCGACTTTAGACTTCTGCTCTACGCCGAAATCGAAGTCCGGATCATGATCGGTGTTGTTCGATTCGGTGTAGGATGAGATATTTGGTCTGAAAGGCGACATTGTATCTTGATACGCCTCGGCGATGGTCTCCGCGTGTATAGCATCGTCGTCAACCCTTTCGCCTGTTTGGGCATCTCGTTTCGTAGGTGAGGGAACCACCTTCGTTTCTGGGAAGAATAGGTCGTCTGGACCGGCTTCGGCCCGGACGACTAGTTTGCAACGAGCTTCGTAAAGAGCGTCTAGCAGCGTAATAAGCCTTCTAGCCTCGTTCTTTTTGAGAATCGTCAATGCAGGTATGCCGTCGATCACGAAGGTATGAAAGGTCGAGGCCATCGTTATATAATCCGCCGGGCCGAAGGACGACACAAGATCCTCGAAATCCCACCAGACGGCTCCGCCATGCTGCTGTGGGATCGTGATGGCTCGGCCGTACACAGTCAGTGTTGATGATTCCCAGGGTACTTCTTCCTTGTTATGAGATGAGACCAAGTTATTCAATGTCTCTGTCCATAGTGCTTCATCCGTCTCGCCCATGAGGAAGTAATTTCTCGGCGTTGTAACGGTAGTATCTGATTCACCAACTCCTTGAGAGTCTACATTAGAATCTGAAGGCAACTGGATCCCGTTCCCTAACAGACTATCGGATACGGTGTCCTCAATAGGATCTTGAATACGTCGACTGAGCGACTCGCTAACTTCACGACGCCTCCAGTCTTTACCTCCTTCGACGTGCCAGAACTCGCATCTCGCTTTTAGAACCTCCAGAAACGATGCGAAATCGCTCGTGGATCCGAATAGTTCACCTTTCCCGCGAGTCTTTCTGAGTCCCAAGACTTGACCTAGAAGGCCGCCCGTCGTCGGTGGAACGTAGTCGATACCGGTGGCCTTTTCTAGTTCATCCGGCATGCGATTCGAGGAGGCAACCAGGACACCACCTAGTTGGAAGAAAGCGATGAACAGATTGCTGAGAATCTTGCTCGCCGCCTTGTCTGGTAATTGGAACTCATCCAAGAATAGGATCGGTGATTTCTCGACCATATCCTTAGCCATCCACAGTAGCGAATACTCCTGATCATCACGGTCCAGCTGCTGGTGCGATTTTCGATGATGCTCCAGCTGAGATAGAGTGTATAGCATAAAAGTATTGAAATGCCATCTCCTCTTCCGGCTCGTGGGCAAGCCGTCGGCGAGGAGGTCGAGAAGCATCGACTTGCCGGTACCTACCTCACCTGATAAAAATAGGCCTTGGGGAGAATCTATCGATATTGCCTCTTCGTAGCTTGTTAGGACCCTGATTAAGGCTAGCGTATCTTTTCTTTCATTTCGCACTAAGAACCGAGCGAACAGAGGATTGCGCCAGATGGGATGACTTTCGACTGCGAGCGTGCGTGACCCATCTTCATCCTTCTTTCCCTCGCGGTCCAAGGCACTCGAGATGGCTTTCAGCCTCGCACGGTACTCAGATGAAGGCGAATAGTCCTTCAGGCGATGATAAACTTTCTGGAGATGGATCGCCAGCCTATGTTGAGCAGCATCGGGGCAGCAGGTCCCTGTTGCGAGTAACGATTGATACTTCACCAGTGGATCTGTGATCGTGACCGAACTAATTCCTCGTCTCATTTTGGATCCTTTCTCGATAGTAGGCCTTCTTCCGAGTTACCGGCGTAATACGGGTGTAATATACGGGCTTATATAAATGTTCATGGGTCTGCCTGTCCGAATTACCTGACCGACGAGGTGGAGGAATCGAGGGCAAGGAGTGTAAGTAAACCTTAGCTTCTCAGTAAGGTGTAATATCAATACCACATATAATACAATCCAAGTTTCCGGATTCCTGGATGCCTCTCGGTATACTGGTAGATAGACATTTCAAGGTAAGAACTAAGTAGGTACAATATTTATCCTCTCCAAATGCTACCAGGATAGGTCGGATAAAACGAAAAATGTTAGATATACAATGAATATTTAGAAAGACGAAATGGTATCGATATATAAATACATGACTAAAATATGATTTGTTAATAATTCATATAACTTTCTTTCAAATCGTTGATTAGATAGATATACGTCGGATGTTGAGGTCATTGTCGAGGCTCAAAGGTTAGAGGCTGCCCCGGATTTATTATCGGAAGATGATTGGTTGCAGGAGAGCCAACGCACGGGGTAGGTGACAACTGCAAAGCACTTGACCCGTTTTGCCCGTTCACAAGCCGGCAACCACACATTGCAGATCTCAACTCGGAAGGGTCCTGTAGTTTCTAAAACGGTCTAGTCTCAGCCGCGCTTTAGATGAACTTCAATTTTCCGTGTACCTATCATACAAATTACGTGTACCTGCCTAGCAACCGCCTCCACCTACGGGTAGGTATTGTACAATACAATACAAATACCTACCTACCCTGGTTTTTAAAAAAAAAAAAAAAAAAAAAAAACACTAGCCCCAGCTACGTAGCTCCAGTAAAAGTTCCTAACCCAATTCCAATGAGAGGGCCTGTGCTTCGTGTCTTTGCTTCAATGTTGCTGGAGGTAGGTATGGATGTTATTTTTTTTTCTTGTTCCTCCCCTTCCAGGTACCCCCAGCTTTAAGGGTCAACAAGGGCCCAATCAATTTCAACCAAACATTTACGGCCTCGTCATTCTTTCGCGAGCGAATACCTTCACCACATTTCAATCCTTCATTTTTTTCATTCTTCACCTTGTCACCCTGTCTCACCTACTCCTCATCATCACCACACCCATTTTATCCATCATCACCAACATCACTTCTTCCGTCTACTCACGATGAGCAGAACCTTTCCTCATCAATCGACACATCGATAATAACGATTTCGCACCGCCCCTAGAAATATTCGATTGCATCGTTGGTTCGATCTTGCTCACCTAAATAAACAAACACATAACCGCATCTACTTACAATCATGTTTTCGGCATCTGTCAACAACGGCGCCGATAATGCATCTCCGGCTCCGATGACCACTCGTGGTAGACGACGACAACGTCCCTTGAGTTCCGACAACTCGGCGCAGCAACCTAAAGCAAAGCGACCGAGATTACCGTTAAATGATCAAACCTTCGTAAATCCGACCGTACCTCAGGAGACCTATGAAGTCAAGTCTACTAGGACACCGATCGTCGAGTTGAAACAAGATGGAATTGAAGGGTCGTCACCGTCACCCGCATCGAAGCAGGAGCTGAGCTTTCGGTCTAAGAAATCTCGACCTAGTGAGCGCTTCAGCAAAGGTGATGGCAGTACGCTTCTAGTAAGTGCCCATGATGAATAGCCCATGATGAAATGGCCTTCAAAAGCATTAAGTCTTACATTACTAACGCGTCTCGTTTTTGTAGTCGACCAACATAGCTTTCGACGTTAGGAAACTTCCAGCGCTACCCGACCGTTTAAAGACAGACGCCACAAGTAGGTTACCATTTTATACACTATACTTTCTCCCTATCGCTAATGTAAACATACAGATCGCCAGCACGGCTCTGCCGATAGCTCCACCGGCTATGCCCTGAGTCTCTCCCACACCCACGCCGTCGTGTGGCCATACGCAACACCCGGCCAGTCGCCCGAATCCTTCACCTTTACGCTGCCGTGCCCCTCGAAACACTCGAGCGACGCCTTGCCGCTGGGCGCGCTCGTTCCCCCGTCCGCATCCTCAGCCGAGCCGGGTTTGGTGGTCGTGATGCCCACCAGTGGTAAGGTCACCTATTGGGAATCAATATCGAGCGCGACGACTTTGGACTTTTTGCAGCAGCAGCGAAACGGCATCGAGGGGTCCATCCAGGGGATGTTCTCCGGGGAGGCCGTCATCCAGATAACCCACGCCGAGTCGGCCGCCGGTTTCATTCTCGCCTTCAGCAGCGGTCGGATGGCGTATCTGAGCGTGAGAGACACCCACGGCCGTCCGAAGGTCTCAACGTTATTCTTGCGCACCAACCTCGGTCCTGCTAGCAGCGGGTTCTTTGGTAGCATCCGACATGCGCTTTCGCACTCCTCACTCCAGGGAGATATCGCCGCCGTGCGCTCGGAACGATCTTCTAAGCAGGGCGAATGCACAGTCGTCGCTGCTACGTCGAAGGGTCGGCTTCACTCGTGGAGGGTACATCGCGGGGGCCACCACGACCTCCTCGCCGAGGTGGATGCTCGCGGTGCCATCCTCGACGCCCTCCAGGGGGCAGACAAGGTTAACGCTAGGCTACCTGCCGAATCGCTGAAGATACTCGACTTCTGTTTCGTGCCCAGGGGCTTAGACCAGAAGCATAGCGATATGAATCAGCTCTCTCCATCCCCAGAGTCCGAGGATCAGCAACAATTGCTGCTCCTTGCCTCGTTATCTAGCAAGCAGACGTGGCGCTATACGCTCCTCGAAGTTATCCTATCCACAGGGCTCTCGCCGGAGACTCCTGTCGACATCGGCATGGTTCGACCCATATCCGCGTATTCCACCCCGCCCGATGCGCACGCTCTCGCAAAACCTCGACTATATCTTCCACGGCCGAACCTGATTGCCTTTCTCGTGTTCGACCACGCCGCCGTCGTAGCTTCGATCGCCCAGCCGCCCGACTCGCCCGACTCCCAAATCCTCGAAGACAACCACCTCCTTCCCGCGTCCTTCGAGGATGTCGTCGACTTGCGCACAGACCCTACGCTCGAGATTGTCGGTTCCGGAATCGAGGAGCCTAAGACTCAAGGTTTCGGAGCCGGCGAAGGGAAGACGTCTCGCATTCGGCCCAAGAACCCCGCCGCCGTGCTCATGGTTCGGGGCGCGGGTACGTTGCGTATCGCCATAACGGACGTGGAGCGGTTCGCGAGCGAGAAGCCCCCAGTGGTCACGGCCAAGACGAAGCTCGAGCAGGCCGTGTTCTTCGGGGTCAAGGAGGATAACCCTCTGGTGTTCGACGTGCAGCACGGCCTCCGCTTCACCGACGCAGAATACGGCAAGGCTGCTCTCGAGCTGAGCCGGGAGATTCTCACCTCCACCGGCAAGCACTTCTCGTCTCTGGCCGCGCGCGTCGATACCAACATCAAGGAGCGCGTGCAGTACCTCGAGAAGATCATGTCGCAGATAACAAGCCTGAAGGTGAACCTCGACCGCGTCACGAGGTGGCAGCTGCTCTGGAACGCAGAGAAGCTACATGTTGCGAATGTCATCTGGCACAAGCACGAGGACTTTACCCATCTCCGCCCCGCGGCTTCGAAGAAGAGCATCGTCGCCGAGATCGTCGAGTACATCCGATCCGAGGAGAAGTCGGAACCGAACCTCGCAAAAGGTGAAGTTGACGAGTTACGCCACTGGTTCGTTCGCGACGTCGATCGTATGGAGATATTCATCGCCTGGGCGTACGAGGTCATAAAACATAACTCCAAGGCCAACCTAGACCAGGCATCCCTAACCTGTTTGATCTACGAAGCAGCAGAAGTATATAACAGCGCTATACGAGATGCTTTCACTTTCCGGTCGAGCAACCTCAAGATCTACGGTCTGGCCGGTGAGAAGCTGGAACACGGTATTCTAGCTGACAACTATACCGGACTCCCGACGCCTTGGACGTGCCATCCTTTCATTGCCAACAATGTGAAGAGACAGGTCGAGCTCTCTACCGAATGGGTCAAGCAGCACTGGTCGGTAGAATCTGACGGGCAGGACGTGCTAGTCCAGAGGACTCGCGAGCTTCTGCCGCAGATGACAGAGGTCTACCTCACCGTCGTTCAAGAGTTGTACCGGTCGTACGTCGCTAGCGACGACCCCAAGAAGACCGCGGATGGTCAGAAGTACGAGGCCATATACGAGCAGGATCGCCACGACAAGGTGGTTCTCCTCGCCCAGACGGAAAACTGGGACGCCGGTATCAGCATCGCCGAGAACCACGAGTCACTCGCCGCCCTCGCAGAGATTCTGACTCGCGAGATCGACGGGCTACGCCACCAGCTCGAGACGCCCGGCCTCTCTCCGGAGCGGGGCGAGTACCTCGAGAAGAAGATGACTTCGAAGGAAACCCAAGTTCAAGAATACTTCGAAACCTACGGAAAAGACTTCGCCTTCCCCTTCTACGAGTATCTATTCACCACTTTCGGGGTCGATGCCCTCCTCGAATACGACGGCGACAAAAAGTTCAAGACGATGTACCTCAGGACAAAGCCGGAGCTAGCCAAAGTCTCCTGGATCAACGATGTCATCGGCGAAGAAGACATCGACCACGCTGCCGACACGCTTCTCGACCTGGGCTTGGCGCGCGAGCAGCAGGTCTGGAACAAAAAGATCGAGCTGAGCCTCGGCAAGCTAGCGAGGATGGCCGAGTCGTCCCGACCTTCTAGTAAAGCATCTATGAGCATACAGGATGTCAGCATCGACGGCACTACCGAGGACGCGCAAGTAACGGCCATTGACAAGGAGCTCGCGATCATTGGCGTCCAAGACGATCTCTATAATACGCAGATCCGTCCGGTCATCAGCGTGGCGCTCGAAGGAGAAGAATTGAGCCTTGTGCAGGAGACGTTCGCGCTCAAGATACCAAAGAAGTATAAGATATTATCACAGATATTCGAGGATGCCCTGCGACGGCTCCTAAACCACGAAGCTCTAGACCCGCTCACCCTGATCGATCTCCTCACCCTGATCACTCTGCCTCCAGAAACGAGAGAGCACATGCCTGACCAGTTCTTCTCAGCCCTCCGCGTAGCTCACAACGGCCTCCACGGCGCCGAGCGCGTGCAGGTTGAGCGGCTCATCTGGCGAAGATGCTTCCTGAGAGAAGATTGGACCGAGCTCAACAATACCACTCTCAAGAAAGACAACGACATCGTAGAGGTGCTCGGCCAGACGGACCTTTTCCAGTTCTACTGTACATTATATGCGAATCGTAAGTTGAGGACCCAGATGCCCAACGGTGAAAGCAATGCTAACGAAATGTAGAGCAAAGCGGCGGCGATGACAATAACTACCGGCGACTGTCACCAGGTGAAGTTGCCGGTGTGTATACCGAGACGCTCGACCGACGATTCGAGAAGATGGAGAAGAGCTATCGCGAGAAGGTGCTGGAGGCGATGAGGTGGGAGGATAGCAACCTCTTGAAGCATATCGAGAAGCATAGGTTAGAGCAGTGGGCGAAGGAGACGCGGAAGTACGCCGAGGAGGCCGTCGACCAGCAGTACGACGATACCACGGCGGCCGGGGCAGCGCTGGGCTCTCCCAGTTCCAAATCCGTGTCCGCGCCAACGAGGAAGCAATCCAAGGCGTTAGAGGGCATGAATGGACACAACGGAGGTACACATTAAATCATCATCTGGCATCAAAATATCGGGTCTTCAAGGGACGTAATGCACAACAGGAGCACTGGAGTTGCGAGGTTCTTTTCTTGTATCATAATGCATTAGTCCGACTGCGTTATATAATCCGCCGTGAGGCAAAGGGTAACGGGGAAAAAGTCGGTGTGAATAAGGGGGGTCTCCATGGAGGAGCTCCTGGTAGAGAACCATTGCAGAACACGATACCTAGGCTTCATGACGCAAAGGCAAAGATAGCTTCGCCTAGTTTTTTTTGCTCAAGATAATGCTTTTTATTTTAGTAATTTGTGCACGGCTCTACTGGTTTATATGAGTATATTGTCTGGTGCCGACGTTGAAATGAATATCTGTAATATTGCAATTGTCTATGTACCTAGCCGGCTGCTACTTGAAATATTTACCTAATCTTGTCCATAATCTTAGCTGCTTCTTTCTATCGTCGCAGGAATCATGGACTGGTGTCGTTGGTCGAAGTAGTTTTTCGTGGTCATTGTGTGAGAGTTACTTTAATTCTCTTCTTCGTTGGAAAATGAAAGACATGATGACGCGTTCATTACTTGTATGAAGAGTTGTTCTAGTGCGTCGTACTCCTGAGGTTCGTGTTTCCAGGCCTCAGAGGGAGGCGGAGGCGAGTGTTGTGTATATCTTTAAGTCGTACTGCAACCCCTGGGTTGTTGGTATGTAAGGCGTTGAAGATTTACATTGGTGCTGAAGATATAGACTGCGAAAGGGACTCGATCTGGCCAATAACATCTCTATCTCTTGCCACTCGATGGCACGCGTGAACTGAGGGATCAAGGGAACGTTCGTGATTATGGGGGAAAGGCTGGCCAGTCTGTTTATCTCTCGCAAGCCTGAATGTCCACATGCGATCGTTCACCTGCAAAGCTGTGATACTTCCCTTCTAGGGACAGTCACGTTCCTGAGAAAACGTCTGGCGGCTGAGTGCTTCTGAAGGTTTGGTTCGAGGGCGACGATCACAAGTGATTTCGTAACGAGTAGGTAGATTTCCAACCCTATTCGAGCCAGCTGCTTTAAGGATTCCGAAGCCATGCGTACGAGAGAATTGTAAAAGAAATGCATACTCCTCTTCCCAGGATTCTACAGGAGGATCCACGAAATCCATGGTGGATCGTATGAATGCGAATGAGTGAGGGAATGAGTTATCTCATCAAGCTCAGACCAGGTATTCATTGAGTGGCGGGCTGCGCCCGCCACCACCTCCGCCACAGTGGCCCGTGCCATTGTACTGTGGGGCAAGCTTTTGGTTTTCAATGAATTC
>MU388368.1:0-39329 GCA_022578535.1 Jackrogersella minutella
AAAAATGAACATACTCACCCTAAGGGGTGACCAAATCAAAATCTTGACATGATAGTGGACATCATGTCAACGACCCCCCCCCTCCCGTTAGTGTATGTTGCAAACGGCATCGTCATATTGCAGAAGGACATTGATGTTTGAAATAAAATCGAGTCAAGTTGAATTCCGTCTAATCATGTTATCTAAACGAGCACGCCCATCCGTATCACACCTAACCCCACGGCTTTATCTTCAGAAACACCGTATTGCTTATTGTACCAGTCCTGTAACCCATCACACCGAATTCAGTTTCCTTACGAAGTCGGCTTCTTGGCAGTTTTGCTGAACTTTGCTTCGACAGCGTCTTCAAGCGGTCCTTTGGGGTTTGAGGTCAAATTCTGCAGGTTCGTGTGTCAACTATTGTGTTTTACTTGGGAAAGTTCCGTGACTAGGGGGTGGTGACTGACTTTGAGTTGGTCTTGCAGAGACTCCTTCTTGTTGGGTGCATCGTCTGTACCTTGGCCGGAAGCAGGTGTGTCCTTTAGCTGGGCACCGCTCTGGCTCTCAGGGGGAGGGGATTCACGGCCTTCGTTTGATTGGGACGACATTATGGTAGGTAAGTGTAGGTAAGTAGTTTTGGTATTTAAGATTACAATATCGTTGATTGTTGCTTGTTGGTTGATGAGGTTTGCAGTTGAAAGAATCTTGTAGAGTCACTCACACCTAAGTTGTGTCTCAGCCGAGTTAAATACAATCCTCGGAACGTTTTTGGTATGCAGGAGATCGGTGATTGCATAGGCAAACAACCCTAAATGCTTGAGGCTTTTAAACGGACAGACATTGAAACGCTGTTTGACATCAGAGTAATCATCGATGCCGTCATCTCGGCGTACTTAGATGTTGAATAGAGAAGCTATCTACGTCATTGGTTTCTCTTATCGATAATGGGTTGAATATCCCCGGAGCTTTTAAGCCGGAAAAGGTTTAAGTTGTAAGCCATAACGTACCCATGTACTTTTTTCAGTTGTGCCTGAGCCACGATCCATAAAAATTCCAAGGTTCTATCGATAAGGCTGACGGACCCCGCATACCTAATTTATCCCTTAAGGTTGTGCATGGAACATTGAAGCTGCCCAGGCTAGTTCTAAAGCCGAACTGGGTGGATGCAGCACTGTATCCATACCTAGGTCCTTTCCGACTTGGCGGGTTCAATAAGTCAAGGGGGGGGGTAATGGACCTCCCCTAGATATCGACCGCCTGTAAAATTAGCCAATCAGATGCTCAGCCTCTGCACAGATCCGTACGGGCCCGCTATAATCACTTGTACATTTTTTTATTTTCTGTCCCAAAACTCCACTATAACTTCAACCAATCAAACTGCATTTCTCCAGTTTCTCCAACATTATGAACCAATTATAATGCTTCATTTTCATAAATTGCAAAGTTATTTTTAATTGGTTCATTATGAGATATTGGGCGATTTAATAGCCAATCCTATTAGGGCGTTCATCCGGAAAGGTCACGTGATGTGGCATAAAAATGTATAATATTATGCATCGAATTGAAGCGATCCAATTAAATGGCGTTTTCTGAAAGAACAGGGACATCTATTAATAAAGTCGGATTTTAATTGGCTGATAACATTTTATGGGTATAAAAGGTATTTTTCATATTAAGCGAGAAATGAGTTAGAAGCTAAGCCTAGCTCGTACTAGTAGCGTTGTTTCATTAGCTGAATTAAGCCAGCTATGCTCGGAATGGTAGTGGAGTATTTCCTAACGAATGAGAAGCCAGTAATCTTCTCGAAAGATGAATGTACTGCGTTATACCCAAAATGGTGTGCATTATACCCAAAACGGCTAAAAGCTTACAGGCGGTCGATATCTAGGGGAGGTCCATTACCCCCCCCCTTGACTTATTGAATGTTGCTGCTGCTGCTGCTGCAAGGCGGCCACTTAACGCGACCAACTTCGACCAGCAACAGACCGCAATCATCGTCAGCCTAAACAAATAACAACACTCATTGGCATCTCAGTACGGCAGTTTCTTATATTCATAGTTAAAGGCAATGCGATCTCACAGACAAAACAAAATATTCAATCCAGCTTATCCAGCTCTAATGGTCTTCTCTTAGAGTGGGCTTTCAAGCAACCTCACTTCCTTTGGGCGACAATCACCAAACGCGGTCTATTAAGGAACATCCATCAAACCCACTTCACATTGTCGTTCGATCCTGTAGTAAACATGCCCGACCTCAATTCCGTCCCACCTTCTCCCCATATCCTTGCCGCCTCTCGACAAGCCTCTTCCAACCAGAATGGCCAGTCACAAGTCTCCCCCCCTTCTCAACCGCCTATCTCGCCTTCTCTAAATATCCTGCCCTCAAATCAGCAGGCCGTCAACCGAACATCCTCGATCTCCCTCCCGTCACCACCACTATCCGGAATTCCTACGATGCCTCCGCCTCATGCCCCAGGGCAGGATAATACTGGTGTAGGGGCTGGCCCAGGTCCCTTGCGGCACCCACGTCCCCTGACGGCTGCTGAATTACATTCGCAGCTAGAGCAGGAGCAGGAGCTTCTGGTATGTTATCTGAACAATTTTTAGGGCATATTCGTGGCGGTTCTAATTCTATTGGTCTAGGTGAACCGCTTGACCCGCGATTTGAGCATGCTTCGAGCGGCACAAAACTCGTCGGTGGCCTCGAATACTTCATCCGCGAGTGCATCGACCTCTGCTGATCAGACCCACCCATCATCCTTCACCGACACACATCTCCTATCCGGTCCTGGATTCCCCCTCCCATCGACAAGTGCTGACCGCCGACATCATCGTACAAACTCGAGCGCTAGTACACGGAGTCTGAGCCAGTCTATCACCGCCACCCAAGGTTCTACACCTGCACCGATACCAATTCCTCAACCTCACTCCGGAAGTGCAGCTTCGGTCCTGGAAGCGGCACGGAACCCTCGAGGTGCTCCAGGGATGAGCCGACAGAACAGCACTGCTTCCCAGCGAAGCGGAAGTCGAAACCACTCTCCACACCCATACAACATCAGCACCAGCCTCGGTTCTTCATACACGCAACCGCACGGTTTCCCCTACGACTACGGATCGGGCTATTTCCCCCGCGGCCACGCATCTTCCAGCACGAGCGTGGCAGCTACTCCCGGCTCGGAGCTCTCGCCGGGACTCCTGCCGGTGACGCTACGTTACGAGGAGACGGCCCACTACCGGCAAGAGCTCGACTCGGCCAAGCTCGAGAACGAGGCGCTCAAGAGACGCGTCAAGGAGCTGGAGCGCGCCCTCCGCGACCGCCGGCCCAGCGACGCCAGCCGCGCCAGCGGCACGAGGGACCGCAGCGGGAGCGCCAGCACCGCGGCGAGCGTCAGCGTCAGCGGCGCCACCGGGCTGGGCGGCGTCATCGGGGGCGGCACGACCATCGCCGGGGGCCGCAGGGGGGAACGCAGGGTCACCGAGCGCGGCTTGAGCAATCTGAGCATTTCTGGGAGTGTCGGCACCGGCGTCCCCGAAGACGAGGTCAACGTGGGGGAGAGCGCGGCGAGCGCGGGGTTGCCGGGGCGGGCGCAGGAGACGAAGTAGCTTGGGAACGATAAAGTCTTGGGGGCTACCTTGAGAGGGGAGGAGGGGCGAGAGCAAATGCCGATGTCGAAGTTCAGGGGTACCTAGGTATGCACTGATGGACGATTAATGAATGTGTGATTGGCCTGAGCGAAGCATGGTGTCTGTCGCGCGTGCTGTGCTGAGTAAGGGGGACGCCTCGTGGCTCAGGGGCAGTTCTTAAGAGAGTAGACATTGTCACCTAGGTTGTAGGTACTTGAACTACCTGGAGTTCTAGCAAGCTAATTTGTCAATAGATGGGCTGTATTGATCCATGGCGTATGCTAAGCATCGAGGATTCATCTGAGTATAGCTTTTACCGTGCTTGAATAGGTGAAGTATTTCACCCTTTTTGTAGTTGGCTTGTATCTCCAATGCCTACCTACTCTTACTAAGATCTACGTGTTATATGATGGATATCTTTGGAGATTAGTAACTGATCATCTTTTAGGAGCCTATCTTCGACTATTCATATTAATATTTGCTATACCAGTAATTCATGGAGATACTATCCCTTGAGACCCTAATATGGAATGAGGCTCATAGTCGAGTTAGAAAATCTTAAGCAACTCTAGGCTTAGGTAACATACCATATTGGGTAGTACCCCGGATCAAGCAGTTACAGCGGCATACCGGAGCTCCTTCTCATTTATAACTTCTTTTCAATTACGCCATCTCGCTAACGGTTTCGTTTACACATTTCACCGAGGCTATGCCGCATACAGGGAGTCCCTGAGCTGGATCGCGACTGGCTACACGCGGCTCTAAACTCTATTCCAAGGGTTGTTACCTAACTGTAACTCCAGGGTTATGGATGTTCAGGTGTACTCCCGGAGTCTTACATCCATGGGGGCTTCTACTGTCTAAAACATTGCCACTTTTTTAAGTATGTCTTGTTCAACTTCAACTTCAGGTCGGAAAGGCTTTCAGAGATTTAATTTCTACTTGAACTGGAATATGGACCTTCAATCGCTATCCATGACAATGAACATTTGGTAGACAAAGAGTATTAAGATGGATATAATAGAAAGAAGTATGCGGCTCTCCCCGGGAACTAGAACTAGTCGGTCTACCGGCGTGTGCCAGACTATCACGCTACCGATGAAAAAGCCTGGATCCAGACGATCACGCAATTGGCTCCACCCGAAAATTTCGAGCTCTGTCGGGTTCGACGTCGCGACAGTCATGCGTGTATATAATACGTGATAGCAGGCGCATAAGGCGTGGCGCCCTGTCGCGCTGAAGTGGAATAAGACTTCGAATTTGTCGTCACTTGTTGCTCCCATAACCACAACTCTGCTCCCTCGTACGCAGCATTATCACGCTGCGACAACAGATCTCCTCACAAGCTGGGACGGGAATATCGTGGTAAGACATAATGACGTCCTCAGGTCCGGACTACGCCGAAACCCCCGACGAGGTTTCCGGGACGGCGGCCTCGAGACCGCCCAAGCACTCCGTGTTCCGGTCCGTCCCCTTCCAGATCGCCGTCGCGTGCGGCGTCTCCTTCACGGCGCCGGGGATGTGGGACGCGCTAGGGGGGCTGGGCGCGGGCGGCGCGGCGGAGCCGTACGCCGTGTCGGCGGCCAACGCGCTCGTGTACGGGCTCTTCGCCGTCGTGTGCGTGGCCGCGGGCGCGATCAACAACCGCATCGGGCTGCGGTACGGGCTCGCGCTCGGCGCGGTCGGGTACCCGCTCTACGGCGCGGGCCTGTACACCAACAACGTCAGCGCGACGACCTGGTTCATGCTGCTCGGCAGCGCCCTCTGCGGCGTCTCCGCCGGCTTCTTCTGGGCCGCCGAGGCCGCCATCATCATCGGCTACCCCAGCCCCCGCGACCGCGCCTTCTACCTCGCCGTCTGGCAGACCGCCAAGGCCGCCGGCCCCATCGTCGGAGGCGCGATTAATCTCGGGCTTAACGCGCAGCGCTCGACTTCGGGGTCGGTGGGCTCGGCTACGTATATCGTCTTCATTGCCATCATGTGTCTGGGCCTCCCCGTCGCGCTGTGCCTCAGCCCCGCGAGCAAGGTCTGGCGACGGGACGGCACCGTGGTGGTGGTGCGGAAGGAGCCGACGTGGCGCGCCGAGTTCCGGGCCGTGGGCGCGCTGCTGGTGTCGCGGCGCGTGCTGCTGCTCCTGCCGGCGTTCTTCATCAGCTACTTCTACAACGGCTTCGTCAGCACGTGGCTGACCAAGTACTTCACCGTCCGCTCGCGCGCCTTCTCGTCCTTCTTCACTAACTTCGCCGGCATCTTCAGCTCCTTCATGGTCGCTGCCCTGCTCGACCGCCAGCGTATACATATCCGCACACGCGGGCGCATTGCGTTCTCCGCGATCGTCACTATTCTCATTGGCACCTGGATCTGGGCTTGTGTTCTGCAGAAGCGGTTCTACGATGCGCCCGTGGCTCCCGTGTTTGACTGGTTCCAGGGTGGGTTTGGCTCCGCGTATGCGCTGGTGTTCTTCTGGACTTTTGCGGGCCAGGCTTTCCAGCAGTTCTTGTATTGGCTTGTTGGTCAGTATGCGACGGACTTGTCGTCGCTGTCGCATCACACGGGTATTCTGAGAGGTGTCGAGGCGTTGGGACAGACTGTCGCTTGGGCGTGAGTTACCCGTTCTTCCCTGTCTGTTGGTATTTGTCTAGTTGCTAACCATTGGGAGCACAGTATGCAATCCGAAGGCAACGCCAACCACTTCGTCAGCATCGGGCTCAACTTCGGTATCACCATCCTCTGCATCCCGTTTACCTGGATCGTGCTCTCGGAGCTCGATCATAGCCACGAGGTCAAAGTGACAGAAGTTCAAGTCTCGGAGGAGATTACGCACAGCAAGTAGACCGATGCTGCTGCGTCTGTCTGATGACTGGATGGATCGATGGATTGCATTCACTAGGTTTATAGAAGGATATATCTTGCATTAGGAGCTTTGGATGATACCCTAATGAATAGATGATTGGAAGATCCCATTTTCTGGTTCTGTCGTTCTTGAAAGCGTTCTTTGGTCGGGTACCAACATGAAGGTCAATTGAAACTGGTAATTGCTGTAGCCGTTGCTAAGAATTAGGTAGTATGTGTAATGGCTACAATTGAGTGTTGGATAGGGGAACCTGCCCTAGTTCCCTACTATGCGAGATTCATCGAAAGGAGACTCGATCAAGCTCTTTTACAGTTACCACCTCTCATACTGATATCTACCTCCTGGATGCTCATAAATGTTAGTCAGTAAACGTATGCATTGCTAGAGTAGTGGACCATGCACCAGGACCACATCAGGTTTCTAAACCACTTCTCGTTCCATAGTTCTAGCTGTTGAATGCATCACCACCTTCATCCGCCCTGCCACAGTATGTTTGCCTCTTACATTCACTACTGCGGCTGTCCATCGCTACACAACGAGCCAGCGACGTAGAGATGTTACCTACCAGGTACTGCTGTACCAACAATTCATAGGAAGCTGAGTTACACGAAGTGACAACCCGCTCTGAGAGGTGTTACAAACGGACAATTGATTAGAAACGGGCTTAACATGTGCTCTAGTAGTACTGGGACCAGGACCCTATGGATTGAGTTTCGGATAATTTCGCAGTGTATCTGACGCGACACGCGAATACGAGTTATGTTTACTTTTAGGAGCAGCTCGTCTCTTCGCACTTGGGGCCTTGATAGGTTTAGCACCATCGTTTCGGGTCTTCGCTCAAGACGAGTATATTGTTTTATCGTGTATGCATGGTATGTTTAGTATGACAACGAGAAATTGACACAAGATATTTCAATGCCTAAACATTTTTTTCCTGTATGAAGAAGAAAAAAGTATTTCGGAATTATGTTGATGGTGCCGAAGACGCGAAATACATCAAATTTAGTGGAGGTGGTAGCCCTGGGAGGTATTGATAGGGCTAGTCGTCACTAGAACCCAGCGCAATGGCTACCTACCAGGTAGGTAGCGACAAAGCCTCCCAGGGCTCATTCTTAGTTACGAGCCTATCCGTACAACATACGATCTGGTTATAATGAGGCGATTTCCAATAATGACTGATGAGGTAATTCTAATAAGAACTATGTAAATAGTTTTATATTATACTAAATACAATACATTAATGAGATGAATGCAATTCAGAAAGTCAATTATGATATGTATGATGCAAGAAAATGTGGAATATGTTGCTAACTATGTGAACTTACACCTTACGTATCTATCGTATTAGACATGGAAGTGGTTATTCATCAATTAGCCTGTCAAACAAAAAGCTTGCCCCTGTTTGTTCGCAATTGCAGTCATCCGCCTGGACCTACAACCTCATTTTTTTTTCATTCCTCTCTCTCGTTCTTTCGGGCTTAGAGCGGAGATCACCGGGGACCAACGTTATCCAGTCAGCATCAATGTCATGTCATGTTATCGGTGTGACTCCCAATAAATTGTTGATTGTACATGCATGTGTATGTATATATACATAAAAGATTCTGATTCATTGATCTCTCTTGCTTGCTTCCGAGTGTACGCATACTTGTTACCTGTTCAAGGTGATCAATCGCCTGCAAAAAGAGTATGATGGTTGGCGAAAAGCCTTTGGAAAGTCACCACCAGGGCGTTGGAAGCGTCCTCGAGCGGCTCGTATGGACGCCACCATGGGTAAAATGGAGTCCGGAAGCTGGTCACGACCTTAGCTGGGGAATGAATATTCTCTTCGGACTGGCAAGTTTTAACTTTGTTTCTTTGACGTTGGGACGAAGAGCGGAAGATTATTGTCCATATAATGCTAACCCCTATTAGTCTGCCGCTTTCAGCGTCGCGAATCTATACTATAGTCATCCTATCTTGAACATCCTCGCAGAAGACTTTGGCATCACAGATCAACGTTCTTCGTTGGTGCCTACTCTCACGCAGGCTGGGTATGCTGTCGGGCTCCTCCTCATTGTCCCAGTTGGAGATATTGTTCGGCGGCGGCCGATGATCCTCTGCTTGATATTCATGACGGCACTAATAGTAAGGATGAGATTCTAGCCCAAGGAAAACTTACTGACTCTATTAGTGGCTCGGTTGTACCCTCACAAGGTCATTTTCTGCTTTCCTTGGGCTCTCCTTCTTGGTCGGTCTCTTGACCGTGACCCCGCAGCTCATGTTCCCACTGGCGGTCCAATATGCACCGCAGCGACATCGGGCAACTATGATCTCCATCGTCATGTCTGGTCTTGTGTTTGGTGTCCTTGTGGCACGTCTTCTTAGCGGGATCGTCACCCAATACACATCGTGGCGTAACGTTTACTGGGTATCATTTGGCCTTCAGATTCTCGTCTGGATACTCCTTTTCTTTACCATGCCGGATTATCCCATTCTGAGTCCCGGTACATCATATCCGAGAATTCTCCTGAAGATCGTCACGCTCCCCCTTCGCAAGCCTGAACTTACTCAGAACTCACTCATAGCCTTCCTGACCATGGGTATGTTCACCTCTTTCTGGACGACCTTGACCTTTCAATTAGCCGACGTTTTCCACTTGTCGACTTTGGTGATTGGTATATTCGCACTGATCGGAATCTCGCCGGTGTTTCTCAACCCCGTCATCTCACGGTTGCTGATAGCACGTCTTCATCCCCACGGCTCACTTATCATCGCCCATCTGGTAACTATCACCGCGATCTGTATCGGGACTTTCGTTGGAACCTTTTCACTCGCGGGACCTGTCATCTGGGCATTCTTTGGGGATCTCGGAATGAACACAATCATCGTTGCGAACCGTGTGGCTATTGCCCACGTCGACTCGAAGGCACAGAATGCCGTGAACTCTGTATATATGGTCCATACATTCTGCGGCCAACTATTCGGTACAGCTGTTGGTAACGCGTTATACGCTCAGGGGGGTTGGACATACTCGGGCGCATTCAATATTGCACAGATGTTAGCGGGATTGTTAGTTCTCTTTATGAGAGGACCACATGAGAAACGTTGGCTAGGCTGGAGAGGCGGTTGGAATGTCAGTAAACCCAGGGCAGAGGAAACTGCGCCATCTTCTGCGGCACAACCTGATATCGAGGCAAATAATAAGAACAGACCTACAGAAGTACCCGCCGAGATACCCACGGAGGATGAGGGTCCGAAGGAGAAGCAATGACATGGCGACAAAAAAGGGGCTGGGCTTTAAATCTTTTCAAAAGACATTTGATATATCAATGCCTTATTTGTGTTGTTGCACTGATAGAAAATAGGAGATACTTACACTTATAATCTACTGCTGATTATTTAGTAGAGTTTTCGAAATACTCATATTTGAATCAAACCGTCCACCTGCTTTACGTGACTCTCCTGCTACCACGGAACTTCACCCCCTATTTCGAAGTACCCTGTTGAGTAGGAGAACTGCACTCCTTATTTCTCCAATAATTACAATTATGACAACATTATGATCGTGTTGAATATAAAAATATTTACAAAAAGAAAAGCTTTGAAGTTAACTTATTCTAAGGTTACGTCGATGCTTTTACTTCTATGTAGTACGGATATCGAATTATACGAATGTGCTAAAACTTATTCACCTATACCCAATCTATTAATATTTATGTCGAGCTTTAAGAAGAAGAAAATAAAAGCAAGATTGTAATTCAACAGGCTGTATGAAAAGCCATCTCACTGCTTCGGCTTCACCGGAACCTTTATGCTGAAAGCTAATGCTCACATTACATATATACCTTTTACAACTTCCCTATGTAGTACTTTTAAAATATTGACCGAAGTTTTCGAGTAACTCGATAAGCTTGCTAATACAAAGCGTTAGAACACGAGGTGCAAGGCATTGGATAAGAACGTGGATTTTTAAATGACATATACATTTGCACTTTGGTCTCATGAATTGTCACACTCACTGGCATTCTAGCTATCCCTAAGCCAGGCTATCCTGCCGATATACTTCAGCTACCCAAGTTGCTACGCGGCCTGTTTGAAGTTGAGAACTACTTTACCATTGCAAGGGCAGAGCTACTCTGAATAAGGGGATAGCCTGACTTTATACAGAGGCTTTCTCACCAGGTGTTAGAAATCGGCAATCTTTCAAAGCCACGCCTTCTGTGTTTGGAAAACTTCTCCTACCTATTTCTTTATAACCCCCTTATCATGCAATGGACAAGATCCAGTACTGTATATGTCTAAATCCATGTAATGGGCTGCTTCTTTAGATCACTGGATAGCAGTGGATACCAGTATCGCCCCCAGTGAAAGTTTGGAATCTAGACACTCTAAAGAGGATAAAGGTCTTAGTTCCTTGAGATATTCCCACCACTACATGCATAGGTCTAAGAGAGTCCTGTATACTGATTGGAAAGACCATCCCCTATTACCTGACCGGCTTTGTTATACAACATACAATATAGTGCTGTCATTGATAGCCACGACAGCTTTTTCAATGACATTCCAACTCCTTGTTCATTTAATTTCACATCCTAGTTAGTATACTTTACTCTAGTGAAATACTGAATACACGAGTTTCCTTTTCCTTGAATGACTCTTCTTGCTCCCAACTCAATAGCCTTTTTTCGTCGTCCGTAAGCATTCGTCTCTATATCAAGCGATATTCTCGACATATATCTTCGCCAAGGGGTTACTTTCGACGTCCTATATACTCATTAGGTATCTTTGTGTATGTACCTAGTACGATCATGGCCCTCGGATGTAAACAATACCCTTATCATCGAAACACAATCTAGAAAGACCACCATTTCGTTTCCGTGTTTCTTCCTCTTTCGCACTTCTTCCCGCCGAGTCATCCAAAAAACCTCACTTCATGTGCATTCAGAGGAGAATACACAGATCAGAACCTGATACTTATTACCATTTCAGATTGGTAGACAGTTACGAACAGTCTATACCATAATTAAAAGCAGCCGACACCTTTCGAGACAGTCGCTCGGTTCTATTTTACAGTGAGTTTACTCATTTCATTCGCTTGATAAATTATAGACCAGGTATTAATTTCACAGGTCAACATGCCGTCTTCGGATTCTTTTGAGGTTGCCCTCAACCGTATCCTCGGTGAAGAGGAAAGCGCAGAGGGATCGGCTCCTCCTGATCCAATGGAGATTGATCAAGCTGGGGGTGTATCGTCAAATCTACCGTCTCAGAACTCGCGTCTCTCATCGCCTGCGCCTTCAACGGCGGCCACCATATCACCTCCAGGTCCCCGGGTCCCCAAAGTGATCATTGTAGGCCGATACAAGTCACTTAAAGGACGAAACTTACTACCTCATGACAAAGTTCCTAAGCGACTGACGCATGATACGGAGTTAGCTTACATAAAAGCTCACAGACTGGACAACGAAAACGTTGGGCGGGTCGCAGATGTTCCGTGCAAGCACTGCGCAAAAGACCCTGAAAAGTGCCGCATACCGATCGACCCTGTTGAATTCAACACATTCAGATGCGGAAGATGTATCAGGCTCAAGATCAAATGCGACTTCAATGTCTTCAATCCTGGATTCCAGTACCCTCCGGAGATGATGGAGAGAGAGGTGGAGAGAGAGCTGGAGAAGGAGAACAAGAAGCTAGCAAAGATGGCTATTAAGGAACAGCAAAAGGAGAAGAATCTCGCCGAGGGCTCTGGGGCCTAAAACTTTCCTCTTTGACGACTTTGAAACATCATCGAAAGCTTCTACTTCCGACTAAGTACGAACGTCCCTTATAAATACTTGCGTGAGCAATTTCGAAATTGATCAGTCTGGTTATCGAACGGAAAATGGGCAAAGTTGGAAAAGGAAAGAGTTCAGAAAGTAGTTAGTTAAGCAACAATTAATGGTTGATGCATGCTTAGGCAATGAATACATAATGGTCATTTCATGCTTGCATATCATTTCCAGCCTGGCCGGAGATACTTCTTGTGGCGGAATAAGAGGTGATGGATAATTACTATGAGGATGTATACGATGAACGAGGAGTTGATCAAGACCAAGCCAAGTGTCCACCTGGAAGCATATGCCATTGCAACACGTTTTGATAGGAATAAAAACAATGCGTACCCTTAGTTTTCTGCGGTTACTGTTATGCCTCAGGCCTTTCAATATAAAAAGGTATGGTGCATATGAGTCGCCGTGTTCATCACTATTGGTAATCTTCTTGTTCGTAATTCTCTACGTGCTCAGGATCGAGAGGATTGAATTGCTTCTATATTATCGTCAAAAGCGTTACTCTCAGTCTCCAAATGAATAACCTCCTAGTAAAGTAGTGCAAATAGTTTAAACAATAATAATGTGAAAAGCACCGACAGTTATTACCCCTAACCCCTATTTCGGCTTAACCCTACTGTATCTCCAACTACCCTGATCCCATTAGCCATCATTAGCCGCATTACACAGTTCATACACTGTATTACTTACTGTTTGATCATTCGATCATCCGATAGAGGCCTCATCGCCTCGATAACTAAAAACGACGGTGACCATCCTTATCTATCAACTAACCCGATCATGCTTAAACCTGAGCGATTACCTAGGTACATCCCGATACGGAGTAACACTTATGACTAAACATCGCCAAGTAGCGATGGTATAAAGGCATTATAAGTGATTATTTAGTGTATTTAAACTGTTGCCATCAGCTGTTTTGATTATATCGTCATTTAACGGAGACTCTACGGCATGGACGTCGTGACATCTCACTCATTCGTGACATTCTCTTCGATATCTTAAACAATCGCTCTCTGATCGTTCAACATCATGGACCAACGCGCCGCAATTCCAGTTACTCTGCCTCGGGATAATCCCACTCAGAGCTACTGGCAACTTGAGCCTGACGAGATCGCCGACTTGCGCTCTACTGACTCATTGCCTGAAAAGGCGGACATTGTCATAATCGGAAGCGGAATCACCGGCGCCGCTGTGGCTTTCAACCTACTGAGCAATGGCGCTCAAAACGTCGTCATGCTAGAAGCTCGACAAGCGTGCTCAGGCGCGACTGGACGAAACGGTACACCATTTCTTGCCAACCCCCCTTGTATATCCCACCATGGCTAAACTCTCACAGGCGGGCACACAAAGGCGGCGTCCTACCGCTCGTTCTTAGGCTATCAGGAAAACCACGGCACGGCCGTTGCTGCGAAGATCGCGCGCCTCGAGCTGGCGAACATCCGCGCCGTCCACGCGTTCGCGAGGGAGCACGGGATCCAGTGCGATCTCACCCCCTGCGACACCACGGACGTGATCTACGACCCGGCGCAGTGGGAGACCGACCAACGCGCTGTCAAGGCCATGCGAGACGCGATGCCTGGCGACGCCGCCGCCGCGTACACGCTCCACAGCCCCGAGGACGTGCGGAAGAAGTTCTTCTGCGGCCGCGGGGGAGACGAGGGCGTGTGCGGTGCCGTGTCGTACGAGGCAGGCAGCTTGAGCGCCTATAAATTTGGTATTGGTGCGTTGAAGCTTTGCCTGGAGAAGGGCCTCAACTTACAGACTAATACTCCTGCGCTGGACCTCGGAAAGCTTGAGGGTGGCGGCTGGAAAGTCGAGACGTCTCGAGGCTCGATCCATGCGGGGAAAGTTGTCCTGGCTACTAACGGGTATACCGCGAGCGTCTGGAAGAACTTCCAAGGGATCATCGTTCCGCTACGTGGACATGTCACCGCGCAGCGGCCCGGCCTGAACATGCCGAAGGATGGCTTGCCGGGGACATATAGCTTCATCTACGAAGGGGGCTACGACTACATGATCCCGAGACCTAAAGGCTCAAAGTTCGAAGGGGATATTGTGATTGGTGGGGCTCTGGCTAAAGGCCCTGCAGGTGGCCTTGAAGAGTACGGCACGACGGATGACACGACAGCTAATGCTGTTATTATGGAAAACCTCAACGGCAGCCTGCTGCGGTACTTCGGAGACAACTGGGGCGCGGACCATCCGGAAGGACGTATTCGCAAGGCGTGGACGGGTATCATGGGATATAGTCCGGACGGCTTCCCCCTCGTCGGCGAGGTGCCGGGCGAGAAGGATCTTTGGATCTCGAGTAGCTTCCAGGGACATGGCATGGTCCTCTGTTGGATGTGTGCTCGCGCGCTTGCGAATATGATGGAAGGCGGTGACGAAAAGGAGCTTGACTCTTGGTTTCCTGAGGTATTCAGGATCAATGAGGAGAGATTGCGTTTGACTTTCCGTGGCCGTCTATCCTGATTGTAGACATATCTACGCGAACTTGAATTGAGCTGCATTTCTCTTCACTCCTGAAAAAAAAGAAGAAGGAATCGAAGGAGTGCAAATTATCGGCTCTTAAGCTTTAAACATGGAAAATATGTTAGTATTTCTACCCTGATGATTTACCTCGGAAAACAAATAATTTCCTTGTCTGTGTATTCTGCTTCACACATTTTCATGCAACTTGATGTCCCATGGGTAAGAATTAGTGGACCTAGGGGATGAAAAATCCCTATTCTCTTAGTTTCAGATACCTATTTAGAAAACCTAAACAGGAAATATTCAACGAGGTCAGGCGGCATATGTACGTTACAGAATGATGGGATGTGATCCCCTTTCTTGAATAAAAAATACTAGCACTGGCTTCGCACCTCGCGCCCTACGGAGGGCGCGAGGGAGGTGAGAAGCCAGTGCTCATAGGGCAATGCGTAATCTTCTTCACATGTTCATGCCGAATTCAAGTTTGATGCCTTGAATGTTAGTCGTCGTATTTAATACGCTTGTTGAAATGTAATCCCCTCAGAAAACTCAACGTTCGAACTTCGATCAAGATGGAGATAACGGGAGGCTTTACTGTCGCAATCTCCGAAGCCTACAGTCCACATGCCATAGCGATTCTGATGCACCTTTAATAGGACATGTGGTAAAAGAGAAAGGCGGTTTGTTCCTATCAGTAACTGCTTATATAAGACCGGATAGATTCGATGATGATTCGGTCGTAAAACTGAATATGTCAGCCAGACGGGCCCGTTGACGGCGACAATTGCTGACATCGGTGTATTACAGGCGCACGGGGCAGTATTAGGGATTAGCGTTGCCGATTTTGTTGAAACTCGGCGTGGAAATACAAGTACGCAGAGCTGATCAGCCACATTTTATCACTGATAGACTTGTGGCCTGATGCCAGATTGCAATATGATCCATAGATATCGAGGTTGCATTTCGCTATGTGCACTGTTGCCATATCAAAAATGATACCGTCGCAAAGTCTCGGCCTCGGACTCTGGGAGCTATTCGCCCGGCACCGAGACCGACGTTTTCGGTCGCGAGCTGTATTCTCGCTTGCCAGCTTGCATATACTTAGGTAGCTTAAACATGCCTTGTAGGGCTGGACTAGTACATACTCTGGTAATTCACAGGTTGCTATATTTCCTTGTAGAATCTTGAAAGTGACCTTCAGACGGGAATCCCGACAAGGCCTTTCGACTAGGTATAGTATACCTAGGTACTCCAAGCGACGAATAAGTGTTCATATTATACCGTAGTATATTATGAATGTGTTTCGAATCTCGTCATGGGATAAGTTATGACTCCCTAATGCGACGAAACGATACTATAATGACGCGTCTATGAGATGATGTTAAGTCCTAGGCATGTTAGCGGACATTATCCGCAGGGCGCGAGGTGCGAAGCCAGTTAATTGCCAGTCAATGGAGCTGATTGGGCGTATTTGGTTTAAATGTCCTACCACATAACGGTTCAAATAACGGTTCAATGTTGCCTACTAACCGGGGGATCGGCTTCGGATGGTCGGAGCAAAATGCACATTCCGTATTCTTTACCAAACTGCCAAATCAAAATCTATCCGACTTTGCGTTCTAGTCGGAGATATTTCCTACCATTTCTGCTCGCAGAATGGGTAATGAGTCCGTCCCTCAGCCGTTGTACCCGTGACGAAGGGTGATGGTGACTCAACTACGGCCTAGGGAGGGCCATTAGGATCAACCATACGACCAGGGCATGGATTGAAATGGGCTAGCTTTCAAAGCTGAATATCTGATGGTAATGTGTCCTTCGTATATGTAAGTGTGTTGCATTTTCAAGATTCTTTATTATATAAAACCTCGCTGCTTTCCGTCTAGATGCTAGTTCCTGCCATGTATTACTTCAGGCTAAACTTAACGTTTCTCTCATCATACTACAGGCACAGAAGAAGCGCTCTAGACATCCAGCCAAGAAAACTCGACTGATAACTAGCACATACACCATAATCACAATGCCGCTCAAGGTCCTAATCATCGGCGCGGGCGTCTGTGGGCCCGCCATGGCGCTACTACTGCGCCGGTCCGACCCGGAGCACAGCGTCACGGTGGTAGAGCGGTACCCGGGCATCCGTCACAACGGCCTACAGATTGACCTGCGAGGATGGGGCGTGCCCATAGTAAAGCGTCTCGGGCTCATGGATGCCATCCGCGAGATAGTCGTTAAAGAAAAGGGCACTGCGTTCGTCGATTCGAAAGGTGGAATCTGCGGCACCTTTGGAGTCAGTGAGTCCGGTTCCGGCAAACAATCCATGACGAGCGAGTTTGAGGTCATGCGCGGCGATCTAGTCCAGTTGCTCTACGAAGCCAGTCTGAAGGATCCGAAGACGGGCGTGAGGGACCCTGAAGTTGAATATGACCCTAAGAGCGAAGACCAGCCTGGTGTCAGGTATAGATTCGGCATTCACCCGACAACATTGATGCAGGACGACGATGGCGTGGACGTGACGTTTTCAGATGGCAGCACGGGGCGGTATGACCTAGTGCTCGGCGCGGACGGGCAATGGTCAAAAACGCGCCGCATGATTTTCGGCGAGGAAGCCGCGCTTGCTATGTTCAAGCGGTTAAACATGTATACGGCTTACTACACTATCCCGATGGAGCCGCAGGACGACGACATGGCGCAATTCTACCTGGCGGGAGAGGGCCGCAGCATCGCGATGCGCTCGGCCGACAAGCGCGCCACGCAAGTGTACCTGATGCTGCGAACGGCATCCGAGGAGGTGCAACAGAACGTCGAGCACCAACCGGCGGAGAAGCAGAAGGCGATGTTCGAGAAGATCTTCAGGGGTGCGGGATGGCAGACGGAGCGGTTCCTGAAGGGCATGTGGGAATCGAAGGACTTCTACGCAGAATCCATCGGGCAGGTGAAGGCGCCACACGTGGTCAAGGGCCGGGTAGGGTTGTTGGGCGATGCGGCCTACTGCGCGGCTCCGGTGACGGGGATGGGGACTACGGTCTCCCTGACGGGGGCATGGGTGCTTGCGGGTGAGTTGGTGCGACACAAGGGCGACGTGAAGACCGCGCTCGAGGCGTACGACGTCAACGTACGGCCGTATATTGACGTGGCCCACCAACTGCTGCCCGGTGTGCCGTGGCTAATGACTTTGGAATCAAAATGGGCCGTCTTCATTTTCCAGCTTTTTGTGCGTTTCTTGTCGACCTTTAAGATCGATAAGCTTCTCTTTGCTCTCCTGCCTGAGGATAGAGCTGGCTTAGGTGTTCCAGAGTACCCAGAACTGAATATTCCTGCTACTTCTTAAAGTACGTGAGATAAAATTTATAAAGGGGAAGCGGACGGGGAAAGCATGAGAATGAGACATGGCTAAGGAAAATAATATCCACATACGGGGTTCTTTTTTGTTGGGTTACTCGGTCAGTCATTGCGAAATGGTTGAGCAGATGGATAGGGATAATGTGCTCCTTCTCGATATATCTCCTCATCATCCTCCATAAGAGGTATGTATACATATGTAGATTAGGTAGATAGATTAAATGAACCGATTATCAACTCTTTTAAATGAGACAGGTGTAACTTACTTCTATTCAATGATAAGAGATTCTAGGTTGGTTACGCCGTTATGCCTGGGGTATAAGGAACGAGGGAGGTTGATATGGGCCAAGATTGGGCTGGGTATCACGTAATACGGAAAATAAAAATGAAATAATGACAGTTGTATTCCATTCCCATTAGATTTCTTTCTCATACTTACTTTACAGTAGCTTGCCGACTCATCGTTAATTATGCTCCGTCAGTAAGATTGAGATTTCCCTCCCATGATAGAACGCGTAAAATCCGTAAGATACTACCAATTATCTCACCGTAGTAGATGGCTGTTAGAGCTTACACCTTCGGGCTTCTTCCAATGTACTTGGACGCCGCCCCAGCTCTCCTCACTGTAGCCTTCCTGCACTTTCTTGCACATCTTGAGGCCCCATTCAGTCACCCCAACCATCAGACAACTCTCAAACATAAAGGCACAGCTGCCTTTACCGACCAAGGCTGGCTTAAGTTCGGCATTGCTGGCACCCTCGAAACTCTTGGCGTCTGGTCCATGTCCGCTCATGACATTATGTAAACTGGCACCGCCGGGCATAAAGCCGCCTTGACCCCCTTTCTTCGCGTCATACTCACCCGCGATGAGACCCATGAACTCTGACATGGTGTTGCGGTGATACCACGGAGGCCTGAACGTATTTTCAGCTACCAGCCAGCGCGGTGGGAAGATGACGAAGTCGGTGATGGCTGTGCCGGGGTGGTCGGAGAGGGCCGAGAGCACGGTAAAGATCGACGGGTCAGGGTGGTCATACGAAATACTTCCGATGGTATTAAACCGACCAAGGTCGTACTTATATGGGTAGTAATTACCGTGCCAAGCCACAACATCAAATGGCGTATGAGCTTGGTTGGTCTGGAAGAGCGAGTTATTGAACTTGACCGTAACAGTATAGTTATTAGGACCTTCAGAAGCCGTGGCGCCAAAGTCTTCAGCGAAACTGGCAAGGGGAGCCTGGAAATCACGGGCGTTCGCAAGGCAGTTCGATCCAATTGGGCCCAACTCCGGAAGAGTAAAGTGACCCTGGTAAAGCTCGAGCGCGTACCCACGAACTGGACCAGAGGGGAGATGGACTTGATATTTGATCCCTCGTGGGATAACACATATTTCCATCGGTCGGACCAGAAGCCAACCCAACTCGGTCCTGATATCTAGCACTCCATCCTGAGCCACGATCAGAAGATCACCATCGGCTGAGTAGAAAGCACAGTAGTCGTTCATTGATTTGCCTGCCGCGTAAATGTACATGCCGATGCCTTGTTTCAAGGTTGGATCGCCGGCTCCAGCAACTAGACGTAAACCTGACACGAAGTCGGTCTGGTCATCGTGGTCGAAGGGATCCCATCTTAGTTGATTGGGTATATATTCCAGTTTCGCTTGGTCCGTGGGCTTATCGGATTTCGAGGGGTCGTCGATAGCAGGACCAAAAGGGGGATGCGCGCATGACGGAAGTATTCGATAGAGCCAAGTTTGTTGGTTCTCATGTCGCGGGGCTGTGAAGGCAGTACCAGAGAGCTTCTCGGCGTATAGACCATAAGGTGGCTTTTGGGGAGAGTTCATGCCGATTGGCAGAGCTCCGGAAACTGCCTCGGTCCTATTCGGTACATAACAATATAAGTCAAAAGTTCAGTAATATATGCGGTCAACTTACTCAACGTAGGATCCAAAGCCATTCTGATATTTGTATTTCTCTCCGAATTCAAATGATGTGACAGGCATTGTGAGCAGTTTGAATTAGAGTGTTCTCAAGGTGGATTGAAATGGTGAAATATGTGATTCAACATTGAATCTAGCAACATAATCATCATACAAGTGCCTTGAGCAGCTGGGGTGAGCCGGGGAAGGATAAGGTAAAAAGGTGAAAAAGGTAAACGGCTACTGGAGGTAAATGATGGAGCGGAATGCAATACAAAGTTCAAAAAATAATTCCGATCCAGCTATGCCGTTGCTACGATCGCAAGCCAGAATGGGAATAATGACGCTGAGTTGGAGTAAGTGTGGGGATTGGGGTAAAGGAGTCCCGTCGATATCCATCTTTAGCCGTCTTCCCTGGCCTGCCTCGGAAGAATATTAAAAGGGGTATTGATTATGTAAGACATCTTAGAAGATTCACTTGGACATACTACTAGTAGTACAGATCTGTACAAAGTACATCTGTATAATGAAAGCTTTCAGGTCTTAAACTTTCTCTTTCAACATGAAATACCTTTTCTAAGAAGGATCCATGAATAATTTCTAAAAGAGAATGTATGTAATAAGGGGTGGCTTCATAAAAGTAAGCTTTGCCTACTTAGGTATATTGTGTGACTGCATAAGATAGGGGTAGCTTATTTATTTAACTATCCTGTATCCGCTATTCTGTTTTATCCATTCTCGTCGGCTTATTTACGTTCTTAAAACTCAAGATCCACCCTAACGTGTCTCTTCTCTCGGAACTCCCACTCCTTGTAGGGTGTTTGTGAGTTCCAAATCTTCACTAGAAACTTCCCGCGATAATAGCCCAGTAAGTCGTCGCCACGTGAAAAGTCCCACAACCAAGAATAGGGTAAAATATAGCGTGCCGAATATTGCGCTCACACCAAAATATCCCAGCGATGACTCCAATATTGCGCCTGCGATAGGGGGGCCTATTAGGAAACCAACTCCCTGAAATCCCTCTACTAGACCAAGGCGGGCCCCAATGACGTTCGGGTCAGGGCAGATGTATCTCACAGAAGATGGGATCAAAGAGATCAACCCGCCAACGAGAAACCCGTACAGGATTATGAATGCGATTATCCCAGGTAGACTTCCTACTGACGACCAGCAAAATAACAGCACACATGCCGCAAGGATGGAAAATTGCCAGATAACGATAGGCTGTAAATATCTTGCTAACCATGTAAGGAATAGGCGACCTAGTAGCGATGATGCATTCATGCCGGCAAGTAAGTCATCTCCTACTTGGGGGGAAAGCTTTAGTTTGTCTTGAACAAATGTAGGTACAAAGTAGAAGGGCACGTCGATTGCTATATTCAGCAGGAGGGCACAGCCACCGAATAGCAATAATGTCCGATCACCTAAGGACTTCCAGTTGAAGGAGCTTGTAATCGGCTCTTCCTCTGTTCTCGATCGCGGCTTTATGAGCAAACACGAGATCAACAGAAGTGTACCGTTTATGAGACCAAACACAAGCAACGTCCACCCAAAGCCCACTTTCTCTTGTAGTTGACGAAATAAGATGGGGTATAGTATGCCGCCGATGCTTGAGCCCGCCATGGAGATTCCGTTAGCGAGCGGTGCTTTTGTCGAAAAGTAGGTCTGTATCGTCGCTTGTGCCGGCACGTAAAGGGCGCCACATCCAAGACCCAAAGCTATTCCGTACGAGAGAAATATCCAGTGGTATTGATTTGCGAAGCTGGTACATAGTAAACCAAGAATATTCAATGCCGTACCGGCATACATCAGATGGCTGATATATCCTTTATCGTAAAGTGGGCCGCTGACGATTCCGACGATGCTTAGTAGAAACCCCTGAGCAGTTCCTATCCACGAGATAGCCGAAGGTGAATATGATTCAAGAAGATTATGCTCGTAGTAAGACTGAAAGACACCGAAAGAATTGCTTAGGCCAAGTGTGCAGAGATTTATGAGAAAGGATGCTATCACTTGGCTCCATGCCAACCAACCACCGTTGGGCGGTTCGAATGCATCCATATCTCAATGAAGAACATCTACTACAATGTAGGATACAGATTTGAGAGATTCTGATATATCTACTACATCGTGGTAAGTGCTATAACTCCCTTGCCTAAGGATATACTCCACCAAACAATCTGCACCAGGTCTGCTGTTACAAGCAAACAAAGCTATTCCTCAAAACACTCTTTGAACTCCTAGAAAACATACAGAAAACTTGCAAGGACTAAGACTATGTTTTGGATCCTAGTGTTATATGATTCTACTCAATTCCTTAAAGACCACTTTGTTGACTTTGAGGGATTCGTTCGGTGCCTAAAAGTTTAGGGCTAGTCTTCGTATCATTCCTAGTTCCCTAAATTTTAAGGCTTCTGGTGGGAATCTTTGAACTAAGATTTGCTTCCTGCCTTCAATCCCTTTTCATCCACATCATGTGCACTCAACTGCTCGTGTCTTAGGCGTCATATTCTGCAGACGACATATTACTGTCATCAGAGATTGCCTAAAAGGACTGCCTGGCTGCGAAAGCACTATTGTCACTAGAGCATTATAGGAGATAATGAGGCATCTATAATGACTATTAGACATAAAACTAACTAGACAGAGTATCTACTGACAACTAGCCAGTTATGGATAACTGGGTGACTTATCATAACTTTTCCGCGTAGTTCTAGGCGACGTAGCGAAACGTGCTGATAGGTTTCTGACTGTTATTACTAAGAGTATATCCATCTGTTAATAGTTTCAATATATCCCATTCTATGATTATTGTCTAGGTAACGATTACGTAAGTCTCTCTTCAAATGGCTTCCTAGATTTTACTCGACTATCCTTGAGCTCCCTGAAACCATCACTCTTTATACTCCTGGCTTGATACTATCCCGTTATATCATTTGTTATGAAATAGAAATTCTTTGAGCCTCGCTTATACTCTCTTGAAATTTATTTATGGCTGATATGTGATGGCATACCTCTCGAAATTGCGCTAAACGCTCTTGAAACGATTGCCAACTGGGACGTAACCATTTGAGGATGGAAACTCTAGATTGAACCTTGCTGTAAAAGGCGTCTGTTCCAATGGTAAGAAGAGGATCACTAGAGAAATTATCCGAAGGATGCGTTCCGCTTCTCATGAATTTTGTGTATATTCTCCCGAGTTGAACGCGCTCGGCCGAACTTAGCTTCCCTCCCTCCTCGCCTTCGGCATCTCCCTCTGGGACTGGATAATCGAATAGGGTTGACTCGAACTCTAACTGCTCAATAAGAGTCGTTGTTGAATTGGCCAATGTAGATACTAGACACGGCAGAGACGCACGATCTTCCGGGAGACCCAGCCTCGAGGCAGTCTCAGGAGCGATCTTGTGTCCATAATTGTACAATCTTTGGTGATCGACCAGAGAAGCCATAGCGAATCGATCCTCTGCGTTCCAACTTATAGTACCCCTTTCAATCTCTGCGAGGACTTTTGCGATCTGGATCCAGTCAGATCGCCTTTGGACTAGGTTTTCTATCGATTCCATGTAAATTTCGATAAGATTCAGAAGCTTCCAGGTCGAAGGCTGAGACCAGAATTTGAGCTGTTCCATCAATTTATTACAGGAGTTTTTAATCTCCTCGGCATTGAAACAGCCGCGTATAGCTGTCCTCCACCCAAAAATCGATTTCCAAACAGCCAAAATCTCATGGTCTTCATTGAGGTACTCGAGTTGTAAGTCGCCTGTGTTCGTGCCCCGGTCCTTTACGCATGACACTACAAATTTTCCGAGTCTACTCCTGACTAGGGTATCGAAGGAATCCAGAAACGACCTGTCGAATCCGTAGGAAGCGCAGAGGAAATGATTATTAGGTCCTCTCCCGAAAACGTCTATGTCTGCGACTTTACTCGTACTGCCAAGACCTAGACCTTCAAACTTATTCTTGCCAAGGATCCACGGCACGTTCCGCACAACACCATGTCGAAAACCCATACGGCAATTCCCGAGAAGACCGTAGTGGTTGCTGGTAGGATTCCTTCGTAGATGTAGATATGAGCTGCAGCCGGGGATGTTTGCAATGACATCAAGCACAGCATTCACAGGACACTCAGTCCTTACTAACCATTCAAATGTCATATGCATACCTGGAAAGGGTACCGGTCGTGTGAACTCATAAGGATTTATTTCCTGGAATGAATCCAACCTTGCAACAATGTCGCTGTCTATGTTCAACCACCCCGTGCTCACATCAACATTAGGGTTCACGTCGAATATATTTTTAGTATCTCTTTCCTCAGAAAGCTGTGACAGATACCTAATTCGTGGAGACTGCGATTCGTTTGTTGTGAACAGTGTCCACGCGGTGTGGCCACTGCTGAACCATATTATATCGGTAGATTTGCTCGAAGGTCCCTCGGCATAGTTTATTCTGAAATGGTCGTCATCTTGAGGAAAGATATTGAAGTAATTTCCCTTCCCTCCTGTAAACCTTTCTGGTGTGGGATTTGCATCCGTGTCGAGCTCAAATGATGAATCGTCATCTTCGTCTGAGATTGGTGCGCGGTAGATAGACCAATCTGGAACCCATGTAGGAAGCAACCCAGAGTGCCCTTTGGGATATGATAGAATATTGGTCTTTTTATGGCGAATAATGAGATATGAAGCGATACCAATGTACACTTGCTCCGTAGACAAACAATAATCAGGTACGAGGCCCTCGAAGATACCGTCTCGTAAGAGGCCGAGCAAAGCAAACACGTTATCCCTTGGGTCTGAAGCGGCACAATTGGATGTAGCGTCTAGCAGCTGCAAAAGGCCCTCTGGATGTGTCATGACGCTAGCTCCACCCTGGATGTAATTCAAGAGCCATGGAACCCCACGAATGAGATGGTAGGGAACCCGCATCTTACTTGATGATGTCCAGAATGCAGCCTTGTTTCCGCAGTAGAGAGTGATCTCCTTTGCCATAGCAAATTCTTGTATCACCCAGATACGGAAGAAATATCGCCTTTTGAAGAGATTCTCCAGCCCAAGCTTTTGAGTACTGCTCAGCGGGGTGTCATGACCATATTGTTTCATTTGAGAGAAGTCGTTTAAAGCCTCCATCGCATCGTCGCTATGATCCGCAGCAGGGCCTAGATATACTAGTACCCGAGAAGCTTTCGAGTATATTTCTCGCATGATGGATACCTGATGTGAACGTTCGTGGGGGATTTGCTGGTTGATGCAAATAGAGTCAACCCATAAGCTGAGGTGGCCTGTAGATGCAAGAAGTCTCAGGGCCAAGTCACAGTTGACAGTGATTGGGATAATGTCCCAAAAGGGACCTATGAATATGGACTTCGGTTTAGCATTGTTGCCAGTTTCGCCTGCCCATGTGTATGACAACGCTTCAAATGAAGGACAAAAGATCAAGTCAACTAGATCCAGCTCAGCGTGTAGATGTCCGCTCGAAGTCAAAGGAGAGATTCTTAGAAGTCGGATATCGTATTTTTGAGCCAATGGAGGGTAACACCCTCCATTGAAGAGAGGATACCCGCCAAGCGCGCCCTGTTCAGAATGTGCTTGTGTTGTCTGAATTATATCATTTTGGTTTAGAGTATGATGTCGATAATTAATACCACGCTCTCCGTCTCTTGAATATTGAACTGATAGCGGCCAGTGAAGGTCTAAAGACTGTGAAGGATCGCTTGTGCGTGTTGGTAACGCTGACGAGATGTTTGATTGGTGGCTTGGGGATTCTGATATTGAATCACAGCTAGAGCAGAATAGTACATTGTCAACTATTGTTATGTCGGGTTTCCGGCATGTTTGTCGGTGCCAGCGAAACATATTGACAATAGCGAACAAGTACCTACGACGATAGGGGGGTAATCAACGACGCGAATCCCTAAAATCGAATCCCAATAACGCGCAAGAATGTCGAGGAATCTAGATTATGAATAATGGTTTAACAATGAGCAGATAGAAGAGGTGCTACGACCTACATCATTATTAGGCGACAGCGCAATCATGAGGCGAAGTATGAGGGTTTACGCTAATAGCGCATGCGCTGTAGGGGCAGCCGGCCAATCAGCACACGTAATTCAGCATACACCGCCGCAAAGATCGCAAGACGAATGCAGTATTCCCCGTTGCCGTTAGGCCTTACAGCATGGAGGCTGTGTTAGCTAGCTTAAGACCAGATTTTCGTCTATTCCACCTATCGCAGATCTTCAAGTTGATCTTGCCCAAGTATTTGACATGCACAGCGGTTTGTCATAAGACAAACGCACATGATTAATATCTGTCAATATATCAATAGCTTCCACTGCTATTATCACGCAAGAATTACTCCCCTCCCTCCCTAGGCAGCTAGGTACCCAAACTAGCCAACGACGTGATTGCGACTGCACAGCCATGATGTATCATCTTAATCGCATCCGTCACTATATTTCCCAGTGCCATCTCTTCGAGTTCTGGTCCCATCACAACGCCGCTACAACCCCGATGAAACCTGCAGCCGCGGCCGCAGCCGCAAGCGCGTAACCCGTTTCTCGTGGCGGCGAAGCCCCCGCGCCGGAAACAGATGACGACGGAGCGGAAGAGGTCTCAGACGAGGCGGAAGTCTCCGTCGTGGAAGATCCTGTCGTAGGAGATCCCGTCTCGGATCCGGAAGAGGCAAGAGAAACTGTGCTGACTACGGTGTTCGTTTGAATGGAGAGAATCCCAGATGTATCGGTCTGAATGGAAGATACTTCTGTTGAGCTCTGGTCTACCGCAGAAGACAATGATTGAAGAGGACCGCCAGGATTTGACGTCTGGCGCGGCTGCACTTCACCCTCCACGAAGTGAGCGAAGGCTGCAGAAACTAGACTGCTACTCGCGAAAAGTGTAAGGGCAATTTTGGTGTGCATGGTGGTCCGCGTTGACTTGAGGATCAAGTTGAGTGTCTCGTAGGATTGTTATACGTGCTGAAAGCTGCGACGTCGTGATGATAACTTCAAGGTCTCCTAATTGAAATGTATGCGGGGGATTGTGGGGAAGATAAATCCAGACAGGCTTATAAAAGTTGCCTGAGCCAAGCCGATCTCCCCATGATTACACGATGTTATACGAACATGACGTCGGCGTAACTAGGATTTTCTGGTTCCCCAGCAATTATGATCAAAATATATACGCTGTGATAGGATGGAGAGTTATAAAGTAACGAAGCCCGTGGTCGTTACCTACGCATCCAGGTTGCATTGACATAAGGAACTGCCGTCAAGAGCTTAGGTTACGCATATCACCCCTAAATCCGTTAAATCCGACAATGCGGCATAGAAGTTGACATAAGAACGGCACAGCTCAAATGGTTAAGCTAACGTTGATCTGGGAGCTGTAAACCCGCGATGAAAACGAAAAGGATTGAAGTGATTAATTTAGAGAGACATGTCAATGGCAACTTTCAACTTTTATTATCTGGATTGCGAAGATTTTAAGGGGTAATTTAGTACGCTCAGGGCCGGGGCAATTGATGTGGCCCTTGCCTTACCTCCCCCTAAGTAGTTAAGGGCAACTTTCTTCGGTGTTTTTCCGCAACTTTTCCGCCTTAATGAGACAACAATTGTTTTCTTTGAACCCGGAAGATACTGGAGCTAACGATGAGATTGTTTTCCAAAAGCGTCCATTACCAAATAATGATGGGAATCCATAGTATACAAGGTTGCTGGTTGAAAACACGCAGGGGATAAGGTGGGGTAACATGCAATCTGCTTACATAGTCCTAGGTTAAAGGCATTCATGTGTTCCATAGTCTTCTTACATTCCTATGTTCTCCTAACCTACCTAATTTATCTGTCCTCTTAATCTCAAACTTAGTATCTGGGAGGCTCAAGTAAAATGTCGTCCACGGTAGAGGGCACAGCGGAATTCAAAGTCCCGGGTTTATCAGATGCTTGTCATACTTGGTACAAAGTTGTTGGTGACCTGAAGAGTTCATCCAGAACGCCACTGATCATATTGCATGGGGGCCCAGGAGCATGTCATGAGTACCTATTACCGCTGACAGATCTCGCCCCTTCTATCCCTCTCATTTTCTATGATCAGATCGGAAATGGGCGGTCAACACATCTACCTGATAAGGCTGGCGATGAAAACTTTTGGACCATTGATTTGTTCAAACATGAGCTAGAAAACCTCGTTTCTCACTTGGGTCTGAAGGGGAAATCTATTGATGTGTATGGTCATTCTGTAGGTGCTATTTTCGATTTATGGTCGGTATGGGCACGTGTCTGAGTTCTTTGGGATGGCTTAAGTTATAAATCACTACCCCTACTCACATATGAGATGTACTGATTCGCATGATCACAGTGGGGTGGAATGCTAGCAGCCGAATGGGCAGCAACTCCAAACTCAGAAAATCTCAGGCGTTTGGTGATCTCAAGTAGTCTAGCGAGTATGGATGCATGGAGAACAGGCATCACGGCTCTCCGGAAACAACTCCCTGGGGATGTCCAGGAGGTACTTGATCGCTTAGAAGAAAAGAAAGATTTTGATAATCCGGAGTATGAGGCTGCAGTGGAGGTTTTCTATAAGAGGCATCTTAGTCTCGCGAGACCCTGGCCATCCGAAGAAGTCCAAGCTGCCCTGAACTGGTTTGCAAAAGATGCAACTACATACAGCACACTGTAAGTCAACTCTCGGACAGCTGTGATGATACTCGATAAGCCAACCCCTTTGAATACCGTATTGGAAATCTCCCAAGATACGGCTCAGAAACTTCGCCGTAGCCACGTCTGCGATGAACGATAAGCTAACCCGAGGCTTGTAGGTATGGTCCAAGCGAATTGTACATATCTGGCTCCCTCCGAAACTGGACTTGTATACCTATTTTAAGTAAGATTAAGGCCCCTACACTCTTACTGAACGGCTCGGAAGACGAGGCTCAGGATGTAGCAATGCAACCATTCTTCCAGCATATCGAGAAGGTGAAGTGGGTTACACTGGACAATGCTGCACATTTTTCTCATGTCGATCAAAGAGAGAAATATATGAGACATTTGGAGGCGTTCCTATCGGCATAGTTCTCGCAGCAACTGTTCTGCATGGAATACATCTAGAACATGGCGAGATTGTTCGCGTCGAAATGATGGTGACATTAGGCTGGAATCTTGTTCACTGTCATTAATCTATTTTAAATATGAGGCAGAAGGTCGCGCGACCCGTTTCCCTAATATACATGTGTGAAGGGTAAGGCATCCAACAGTTTATCTCAGAGCTATGATATGCCACCGAGGATGTATATACACATTGCTACTGAATATCCCTCATTCTTTTACCTGTCTAGCCAATCGAGAATCTAGGGGTTATAACATGGCCAAGCGTCGACATCTGCAGGAGACAACAATTCTAACGATAACGTATCTCCCCCTAATTCGTTATAGGTAATTCTGCGTCTGAAGTCGTGCTGCACATGGTTTGCGCACCATTCTGTATTCGGCCGAGTACTTTGTCAAGTATAATTCGCAAGATGTGCGTGACTGTTCGCTGTGGGATCGTTGCCTGGACTTTCCCCTCATCATCACACAATACAAAAATTTTCCGTAATAAGCTATGCCGGCTGCTTTATGAGCATGAGATTGTTAATAGCGTTGAGGGTGATGCCTAAAATAGCTTCAACGTGTAACAGCTAGCCTCTATCGGCAGAAATGTTGCACTAAATCGGTTGATTGATATAGCAGGAGCAAGGAAATAAGAGAGGTGATCCTCGAGGGCGAGATGGCACATCATTTCGCAAAACACACACAGTCTGAGGTGTTGGAAGTAGCCTGAATAGATTAGACAACTCCCACTTATTTGAGCCATCAGACCCACCCTCTATTGTACAAAAGTATCTGGACAGCGACCTCTTAAGCGAGTCAACAAGAGGAGACTATCGCGCCCTGAAATCAAAGAGGTGGCCATGTGCGTCCTCCAAGCCCTCCATGTCTTGCACTATGGTGGTTCACACAGGTATGATTACCAAAAAAGTCCATCAATCCGCTTCCAAATCTCATAGTCAGCTGGCTCTTCTTTCAACATCCAAGAACTTCACAATGTTTCTGACCACCTGCTCATCCCCTTCCACCGTATCGTCCAACTCCTCATCTACCCATCCCTCCGTCCAGCCACCCCCGAAATCAATCAGCCAAGCATCATCATTATTGTCAATAATAACATTACTAGTCTTTCCATCTCCCCAGACCACCCCGATGTCGTGCAGCTGGTCCACCGTCTCGCGGATCTGTGCTGCCCACTTCTCCCTCCTTTCTCTGGGTATCGTAGAAACGTGTATATATCTTAGACGGCCACCCAGTATGCCTAAGGGAATCCACTCGCGCAGTATGATGATGATGCATTTGTTTACGTCCGAAGGACGTAGATACTATCTAACACTATTTAATAGTTAGTTAGTATCTACGAAGCGCGTGACCATGACGCATAGGACGTCCAGAGTACCTTCAATGAGGGCAGAGCTGGAGTTTCGTTTGACATAATGAAAGACCTCTTTTATCTACACCATGGGTATTACGTTATGAGGTAGGCAAGGGGGTTTTCTTGAATACTATCCCTTAGATAGTGCAAGACTCCTCACGTACCAGTATAACATACGGAGTAAAATATTAAAATATTATTAGGATCCTTTCAGGTCCACAATACTAACCTACCTAGGCATGTAAGCTGCCCAACAGGCAATATTTTGTATTGATGTTATCAAATTCATTTAATAGTCCACTCTTTCTGAACGCAAGTTGGGGGCACAGCTGGAAGAATTACCACGTGATTTTTAAGACTCTTTCATTATATATTTCCTTCAGTCAGATCTAGTTGGAATGTTTATAGTCAGCACTGAATCCGCTATAAGCTTCGTTACGAGGTGGATCGGATTTAACACAGGATCACACAATTGAAAAGTCAGCATGTCTCCTACAACAGAAGCCATCCTTGCACAGCTACAAGCTGCTAGCTCTGCATATGCCGATAAAAAGCCCGGAGCTCGTGAGCAACTCCTAAACCTCGGATACGCATTAGCTTCAAGCGTTGAACTACCTAGTGAAGCGATCCAGCGGATGGGATGGGCTGAGGTCAGTTGTGAAGACAACTTTGACTCTAGTCAAAGACCGATTGTTGACTTCCTACTATTTGTAGCCTGCGAGGGCCGCACATTGCCGCATTGCTGTTGCCCTGAACCTTTTTGAGCTCTTGAAGGAAAGCGGCGAACAAGGGATTAGCGACAAAGACCTGGCCACAAAAACAGGGGCCGACCAAATTCTTATTGGTATGATTGATTTGGCTCTTGTATCGAAACAGCCTGTTGACATCCCGAACAGCTCGAACCCTAAAGCATCTCGTTGCTATGAACATCGTCGCCGAGGGTGGCGCAGATAATTATGTTGCGACACGTTTGAGCGATGCTTTCACGGAATCTCGATACCGGGATGGCATCATATATACGTAAGGATCAGTTTCCATTTAATAAAGATAGATCGACAGCATCTCCTCATCTTCAACGTTGTTCTTTGAATGTGTTCTAGAGATCACTAATACTTCATTCTAGATATGACGTTGCGGGCCCATCTTTCCGCGGCTTACCTGAGTATCTAAAGAGCACTCAGTATGCTCTCCCAACGAAGCTCACTGACGGCCCATTCCAGGCTGCTCATAAAACGCAGCTTCCTTTCTTCGCGTGGTTGGACCAAAACCCTCCTTATCTTGAAAAGTTCAACAATTATATGTCAGCATACCGCGCCGGGAAGCCCTCATGGGTTGACGTAGGCTTCTATCCCGTATATGAGCGTCTCGTAGAAGGATTCAATGCTGGGAGTGATAGTGTTCTTCTTGTTGACGTCGGAGGAGGAATGGGACATGATCTACAGGAACTCAAAGAGAAGCACCCTTCCATTCCTGGTAAACTCATCCTGCAAGACAGGGCTGATGTTATCTCGGCCGTTTCCGGGGGCTCTTTCGAAGCTACCGCGCACGACTTCTTCACGCCTCAGCCAATAAAGGACGCCCGAGCATACTATCTGCACTCTGTACTGCATGACTGGGGCGACGATGACTGTGTCCGGATCTTGGAGCAGCTAAAGCCAGCTATGAAATCGGGATACTCGAGGCTGCTTATCAATGAGATCATCGTCCCTGATCGAAATGCTACATGGCCGGTCACGTCAATGGACCAGCTGGTATTTGTACTTGGTGCAATGGGAGAGCGCACGGAAGCGCATTGGCAAACTTTACTGAAGCAAGCAGGCTTCAAGGTTACAAAGATCTACAGTTACGAAATGGGATCGGAGAGCCTCATTGAGGCGGAATTGTCCTAAAAGACCAGAGGACACCCATGTGTGCACATATCAAGTAATGAGAACTAATTACTAGGAAGAACGGGATGGAATATGGTATATGTCCGTGGAACTCGCGGATACGCTTAAGCCACATGAAAATATCCTCAGCCCCTAACAATTTGTGCTACCGCATCGTCAATGTCCTCTTGAGGCACACCTAATATATCATTCCAGAGCTTTTCTTCTTCGGCAAAGTTATTTCCGTAACCGGGAAGAAGATTGGCAGCAAGTAACAACTTGTGCGATTTCATAAAATCCCCCTTTGCAAGCATAGCTTTGCCATCCGCGACCTCTTCCCCGGCCGTCGTATGCGAGATTGAGTACTTGGCCCCCTGAGCTTTCTCGAGTGCAGACAACAGTTCGTTCATGGAAGTTTCGAATGACGACACAAATACGTACTGGTTGGTGGTGTCTTTTGGGTGTTTAAGCACTCCGGATACTGCCTTCGCAATACTTGCTCTCGTGGAGCTTGAGAATCTCTGATTGCCATCATCCCAGATTGTAGCTGTGTGTTCCTTCAAGTCATATCCCATGAAACCTGTCACAAGACCCCTATACTCTCCATATTAAGCATGTGTTGTCTCCAAGCTTGTGGTTATATTTACTCACATGTCAAGAAACATACCGACGCAGAGAGCCGTCCAAGATAGACCGTTGGCTTCCTTAGCCTTGAGTTCACTGATCACTCTCGCCTTTGCGCCCATCATGGGGAACATGGTCAATGTGTTTAGGTTTCGAGTGTTGCTACCAAACTCGGAGGGAATGAAGCGCTTGACGCCAGCTTTGACCGCCGCGTTTATGAACTTGTCCTCTTGCCCGAACACTTGGAAATTGGTGGTCATGACCACGGCATCTTTGCCAGCGAATGCATTCTCCAACTCGTCCTGTGGGAAGCTGTCCTCCAACTTAAGCACGTTGACACCTTTTATCGAAGTAGATGAGGATTTTCTGGAAACTACTGTGATTTCGAAGGTACCATCTGCTTTGAGTTCCTCGACAATAGATGCTCCCAGATTAGCCATTCCGGCGGAAGATGCCTTTCATGCTCTAGATCAGCTGGTATAACTCATAAAAGGCAATTAAGAAGACTTATACCCACCCCTACTACAACCACTTTGGTTAGCGCTGACATGATGGTTGCGGAAGTGAAGCGAGAATGGATGTATGACTATTCGATGAGGTAGTAGTGAAATTTTCTAATGGTGAGAGAGGTATTGATGGAAATATAAAAGGGGACTTCTTCAGTGAATAGCCGGAGGTCCGAGTCCGTAAGAAGCACGAGAAAAGCTCTACGGTCAACACGGCTTACCCCAATATGAAGTTGTACGCAATCCTTCTTCTACAAGCGAATTACCGAATCGGGTCATATCTTTCTCAAGCTACACCAAGATGACTTTAGAAAAATGAGAGGATTATCTAACACAATAATATTTGTTAAAGAATAAAGACTGTGCAGTATTATGCCCTCTTCTAGTTATATTACTTACCGTACTATTTCTCAATTCCTCGGATACATTTAGCCTCTTCTAACATAGACAGAGGAATCATTGTGACCAGACCCAGCACCTAGAAAATAGGACCAAGAAACCCTTTTCATGCTCCTAAGCCACCAAAGTCGTACAATCCGACATTCACGATTAGCTTCATTCTAGATAAGTATTTCTAAGTAATTAGAAATTGAAATTATGTAAAAATATGACAGATCTAAACATACAACCGGCTTGAGATGCAAGAGTCAGAAAACACTATGAGTATAACTAAAACGTCTATAAACGTACTCCTCAAACTCTCCCTTGCCAACATTAGTTGGTTAATTCTTACGTTCTAAGTTAGAATGTAGCCACCATCAATAATTAGATCCGCTCCTAATAGAAATTGTTAGCATTTGATGTCAAGAGGTTACCGCGTCACACTTACCAGTCATATAGCTACTAGCATCGCTAGCTAGAAAAACGTATATTCCTTTTAACTCGGCTGGTTTACAGAATCTTTGAGCTGGAACCATATCATTCCACTTACTCCTCCACTCTTGGGGATGAACATCAAGCACTACCGATCTATTAGCGACGATGTTGTCTTTTACACCTTATAACGGAAAGACTTACTATCAGTCTCGATGAATCCCTATCGTAAAGCTCAGTCAGTACTCCTACAAATCCAAGATATCAGAAAATTTGGCTCACGTACCGGTAAAATATTGTTCACCCTTGCGAAGTCGATCCATTCCACAGATAATGACTTCCCGAGATGTACAAGCGCGGCTTTACTCGAATTATAAGCAGCCTGCTTCTGGGGGATGTTGACGAGCGCCGCCGACACGGAGGCCGTGAATATGATGGAGCCGCGGAACGGCGTCCCGTCGGCCTTCATCTGCTTCTCGAAGACGCGCGCCACGGCCTGCGCGGCCCAGAACGCGCCGTTGACGTTGACGTCGAACATGTTGCGGAACCGGTCCTCGGGGTAGTCCAGGCCCGCGACGTTCTCGGTGATGCCGGCGTTCGCCACCAGGATGTCCAGCCTGCCGCCGCCGACCTCCTTCACCACGGCGTCCACGGTGGCCTCCACGTCGGCGCGCGAGCACACGTTGCACTTATACGCCTTCACCAGACGGCCCTCGTTGGCGGACGATATTTTCGCGGCGAGCTCGTCGGCGTCCTTGGGCGGCGTGCTTGTGTACGTTATGGCCACCTTCGCGCCGGCTTCGCACAGCCCCCGCGCGACTTCGAGCCCGATGCCTCGACACCCGCCGGTGACCAAAGCGGTCTTGCCGGCGAGACTGAAGTGCGATAGCACCGGCGCATCTGGATTAGGGTGGGCCGCGAGAACCATGGTGGCGGAAATATTAGATTATGTGTAAATTAAGTTGGAGTTCTATGAGTTTTTAAAACAGTTGTTACTATGTCATTGCAGAGTGAGGAGCTGGTGATTTTATAAGACACAGGACCAGGCGTGGTTGTTTTTAAGGGGGGATAGTTCCCGGATGGCGCCTTGGCAAAGCTGTCTTGGAAGCGCTCGGCTTGGATTCGTGCGGAGACTGGAATACATCATACCGAATTCTACACTACGAATAAACTACGGGAAGAGCACATGCGCATGATCTTTTAGATCCTCTCCAATCAGATGGTAGGATGCCACTGCGAGCGGCTATCGGGCCTAATGAGTATAGTGGACCACCGAGATACTATCTGGGGTTACTCCTCATCCAAGTGGGTTCTTTGATGGTCCATAAAGACGTCACCTTATAGGATTACATAAGTCTGCGTATCAAGGGGAGAATATTCTCGTATTTCTCTAACACTAGTAAAGTACCTGGTAAATTTTCAGTATTTTAAACATTTTCTATAATAAGTCCTCATGCAATCTCTGACTTGTAGGGATATTACTCTTTCACTGCACCCCCTGAATCACAATTTACCTTCAACATATCCTCAACGCTTTTGTTAACTCATCGAAAGATTCCCAATACACGATTAAAACATAGTTCTGACAGAGTAAATTAGTATTGTATACTTGTGAGATATAGCACTTACCTCGCTGCCCATTTCTACCTACCTCACATACGTACCCCTTTTTCTTCGTACGAACCCACGTGCTTGAATCCGCCGTTTGGCTTCGGAACTTACATATTAGGACAGCATCTCCCTCATCGCCTAAACCGAAAATGTTCCGTCGTCTTTTAAAGCATGTTGACCGGGCCAGTAGAGGAAACGAGTGACTATCAGGCGACTTGAAAATGTTGCGTGCGCGTGGTTTGAAAATATCAACGCCGATAGCCTTTATGTCTTTCCCCATTTTCGCAAGAGCCTAAGTCGACGCGCAGGTTAGCTCTTAGCTGGAAATAGGTAGAGTCTGCCTCGGTTACAAGTTGACGACTTTGCGCGATAAGCTGAGTAAGAGCGTAGCTGTCGCCACGTATGGGAGGCCGTAGAGGATAGCATAAGTCGCTAGCGACAATAGGCTCCAGAATCTGGATTCAACCGCGAGTACGCCCTCGCTCTCAATCATGAACGCTGTCACATAATCCGGTCTATTCGGTGTGTACTCGTACACCAAACCCAGTGCCAAGCTTGGTACCTTTCACGGTCCTTAAGCGAGGCATTCCCGTGCGGACCGGAGCGCGAAGGTAGAATTCTAGGATCGTTAGCCATTATCTAGTATGGTGACTAGTAGCCGCTTACCGATTTAATTGTCTTATTATAAGACTTGTCAGTTTGAAGGGTGTGATTCCATGCAAGGCGAAGGAACTACTTAAGCTAGTGTATGCATGTTGGCGGGAAGCTCTTGTAACAATATGTGGTATGATGTAAATACTGCACCTCTATTGTACGGAATAGTAATACGCAATGCAATCACGTACGCATTCGGGATCCCGTAGCAGAAGCGTGACTTAGAGTATCTGCGCGGGACGCCCCGTCAATGTGCCCAGGTGATCACCGGTTATGCTGGACTGGGGATAGTGGCGTCGATCGCTAAATACGTAGGTACGGTATTAGTGGGTGAAGTCATGAGTATCGATTTAAATAAAACAACACCAATCATTATCATCGGCGTGTATACCTCGAGGTAAATTGGTAACTATAATTCATTAAACACCAGACAGTAATACTACAGGGACAGGTATATACTATGGTAACGACTAGACTAGGTTTTATACTATATGGGGATGGTACTATGATAATATTTAGTTGATGGGCGATGATAGTCGGACCGCTCTAATTATTCCCAGACTCCAAAACCGACAATTTGGATATATTTTCTTTTTCGTCTCTCACGTCGCATCGCGGCTCCATCACATTCTATATGCCTTGTAGCTGTTGTCGCTCGGCTTGTGATACTCCGACAGACCCTTGTTCCAACGGACGAGCTTCTCCGTCGATTCGGCGGCCGAAGGCTTGCCGGCCTCGTACATGGAATCGAGTCGCTCCAACGCTTCGTCGTTTCCGTGACGCCTCTTCCGCCATACTCTCCGGAGCGTAAAAATGACACCGACAAGGACGACCAGACCGCCTCCGCCCCCAGCAATTCCGGCTACGGCAACGGTCGGAAGCGCGCCGATCATTCCACTGTCGTTTGATGAAGTCTGTGCCTGGGTGATAGTAGACCCGGCACCGGCAGAGTCGGCCACGGCGCTCTGAGAAGCGGCGGCGGCGTCTTGCTGAGGGAGCTGCGTTGCTTGAACTGTCGGAGTTGAGATTGAGGAGAGCACGGCGGTCGGAGTTTCCAACAAGCTGCTGGTCGACTCGGGAATGTTGAGACTTGCGGCTATGGTATCGGTGAGGGAGGTTGATGATTTGATGGATGTCGCGAGGGTCGTGGGGACCGATGCAGGAGACGCGGTCGTAGGACTCGGCGTTGATGCGCCGACTACGAACGTTGTGCTCGGTGTAGCGGCGGTGGGAGTTGTCTCCGATGCGGCGGGTGCTACGACATTTGGCGTAGAATCCGATACTGCCGGGTTGAGCGCAACAGGGGAATCGGTAGGCGTGGATGCGGGCAGCTCTGGAGTAGTCACAGATGCTTGAGTCGCAGAGGGTGATTGCGCATCCGGGTTGTTGTTACCATTCCCGTTGCCATTGCCATTGGCATTACCCTTCGCACTGCCCGACTCGGCCGTCGCCGTCGCCTTTGCGGTTGAGGTTGCGGTAGCGCCGGCATTTGTTTCTTGGCTTGCCTCTCCGGTATCTGTTGCCGATGCCACAGATGTAGCAGGCGACTCAGTAGTAGCTTGCGTATTCCCATCATTGGCCGCGTCGTTCACGTTATTGTCCCCACCTCCACCTAGTACGCCCCCGACTATTCCTCCTAATGGATTGCCCAAGGTGTTACCCAAGGTATTGCCTAAGTCATTCACAAGGCCTGCCATCGTAAAATAAGAATATGAAAGAGAAGAACACCAGGTCCAAAGAAAGGAATATAGTGAAAGGAATGGTATGATGCTATCTCCGGGACTCTCACATCGAATGAAAAATCGTAGTTATACAGAATTCATACAGAATTCAGAACGCAATTGAGAATACCTGAAGAGGTTTCTTTCCAGAAGGTTGAGAAGAGGATTTCCATCCTGGAAGTAGGAAAACTTCGACCTACCTAGCAATGGATAAACCGCTTGGACGAGGTCATTGATCGCAATGATCCGAGATTTCGGCACAGTTGTGGTTTCATATTCCCAGACAAAACCAGCCTTGGCGTATTGTTGAGTGCTGAGAGGGGATTGATCTACGCCTGATCCGTAAAATGATTCTCATCCCGCCTGGGCTGTCTCTCGGCCCTCTCTGAGCCTTTGGGCCCTGCATAACCCCCCCTGGGTGATCAAACAGACCTATCAGCTATTTCTAGTTCCAATCGGCTCCCTCCACAGCACCTGACTGGCCACAACGGTTCCCTAGCTTCCTAGTAATGTTTTTCAATTTCAAGTGCACCCCCTGGTGATCAATGATCATGCAACAAACAAAAAACATGATGGTCGTCACCGTCCGATGATTGTCGCGACGATGGTAAGTTATCGATTGGATAGTAAACGTCCCAAGCTGAGTGCCGACATGGGTTATATTAGGTGCACTACAGTTTCAGCATCATATCTTCGACCCTTACGAATCCGTACTCAGAGCAGATTTTCACATCTACACATCTATCTATCTATTGTGCTTCATGTTTATGATAAACACTGAAGTCCCGTGCTTAATTGCCTGGCTTCGGTCGATCGCCGAGAATTGGCGCTATGACATGCGGCGAGTACTTATTAAGGCACGTCACAGTCCATTAACAGGTCTTCTTAAGACTCATGGATCTTAAAGTGAACTGTTTAGGGTCACGATTCTTCATCGCGCTCATTGCAATATCTAGTAATTGCAAATATATTCTACAAGTCGAATCTCTGTTTTATCAACATTTCTAAGACTCGGGGGGGGGGGGGGGGGGGGGCCCAGCGCCACACGGCGGGAGACCGCGCGCCGCGGGGGGAAAGACAGCAAG